>BOPP01000101.1:43640-94468 GCA_017312745.1 Gryllus bimaculatus
CCCCCGTCCCTCCCCGTCCGCGCGCGAAGTCCGTCTCGAGGTCATTTCCGCGCGGTCGCTCCCGCAGGCAAGAGCACAACAGCCGAAGCCCCGGAGCGCGCCCGTCGTCCACCGGGCTTCCGCGCCGGCCCAGGCACAATGGCGCTGCGCGGCCGGCGCAGGGCGGGGGGGGGGGCGACGAGAGCTGAGGCGGGGCAGGGCGGTGCGCGGCCGAATGGGGAGGCGGTCAAGATGCCAGGCGCGGACGCGGGGCGGAAAAGCCGTGGCGTGGGTGTGGGGTGAGAGAGCTGGGCGCAGTGACGGGGAGCCGTTGCGGTGCGCAATGGCGGGACGCAGTGGCGGGACGCGAGGCGCGAGGAAAGGCGCGAAAGCGGGGCGCGAGGGCGGGGCGCGAGGGCGGGGCGCGAGGGCGGGGCGCGAGGGCGGGCGCGAGGGCGGGCGGCGAGGGCGGGCGCGAGGGCGGGGCGCGAGGCGGGGCGCGAGGGGGGCGCGGAGGCGGGGCGCGAGCGGGCGCGGGCGGGGCGCGAGGGCGGGGCGCGTGAGGGCGGGGCGCGAGGGCGGGGCGCGAGGGCGGGGCGCGAGGCGGGCGCGAGGGCGGGGCGCGAGGGCGGGCGCTAGGGCGGACGCTAGGGCGGGGACGCTAGGGGGGGCGCCTAGGGCGGGGCGCTAGGGCGGGGCGCTAGGGCGGGGCGCTATGGCGGGGCGCGAGGGCGGGGCGCGAGAGGGCGGGGCGCCTAGGGCGGGGCGCTAGGGCGGGCGCTAGGGCGGGGCGCTGGGCGGGGCGTAGGGCGGGGCGGAGGCGCGGGCGCGAGGCGGGGCGCGAGGGCGGGGCGCGAGGGCGGGGCGCGCAGGGCGGGCGCGGGCGGGGCGCGAGGGCGGGGCGCGAGGGCGGCGCGGGGGGGGCGCGAGGGCGGGGCGCGAGGGCGGGGCGCGAGGCGGGGCGCCGAGGCGGGGCGCAGGGCGGGGCGCGAGGGCGGGGCGCGAGGGCGGGGCGCGAAGGGCGGGGCGCAGTGCTGAGGCGGGGCAGGGCGGTGCGCGGCGAATGGGGACGGCTCGGTCAAGATGCCAGGCGCGGACGCGGGGCGGAAAGGTGCGCTGGCGTGGGTGCGGGTGTGAGGAGAGCTCGGGCGCAGTGACGGGGAGCCGTTGCGGTGCGCAATGCGGGACGTCAGTGGCGGGACGCCGAGGCGCGAGGAAAGGCGCGAAAGCGGGCGCCGCGAGGCGGGGCGCTAGGCGGGCGCTAGGCGGGGCGCTAGGGCGGGGCGCTAGGGCGGGCGCGAGGGCGGGCGTAGGGCGGGCGCTAGGGCGGGGCGCTAGGCGGGGCGCTGGGGGGCGCTAGGGCGGGCGCTAGGGGCGGGCCTAGGGCGGGGCGCTAGGGCGGGGCGCTAGGGCGGGGCGCTAGGCGGGGCGCTAGGGCGGGGCGCTAGGGCGGGCGCTAGGGCGGGCGCTAGGGCGGGCGCTAGGGCGGGCCGCTAGGGCGGGGCGCTAGGCGGGGCGCTAGGGCGGGGCGCTAGCGGCGGCGGCGCGTAGGGCGCGGCGCTTAGGCGCGGAGGCGAGTGGGCGGGGCCGCAGTGGCGGGGAGCCGTTGCGGTGCGCAATGGCGGGGCGCAGTGGCGGGCGCGAGCGCGGCAGGGCGGGGCGCGAGGGCGGGGCGAAGTGACGAGGCGCAGTGGCGCGGCGGCGGGGCGCGGCGGCGGGGAGCGAGGGCGGGGCGCTAGGGCGGGGCGCAGTGGCGGGGAGCCGTTGCGGTGCGCGAATGGCGGTGCGTAGTGGCGGGGCGCGAGGCGCGAGGGCGGGGCGCGAGGGCGGGGCGCGAGGGCGGGGCGCGAGGGCGGGGCGCGAGGGCGGGGGCGCGAGGGCGGGGCGCGAGGCGAGGCGCGAGGGCGGGGCGCGAGGGCGGGCGCGAGGGCGGGCGCGAGGGCGGGCGCGAGGGCGGGGCGCTAGGGCGGGGCGCTAGGGCGGGGCGCTAGGGCGGGGCGCAGTGGCGGGGCGCAGTGCGGGGAGCGTTGCGTGTGCGCAATGGCGGGCGCAGTGGCGGGGCGCGAGCGCGAGCGGCGGGCGCGAGGGCGGGGCGAAGTGACGAAGCGCAGTGGGCGCGGCGGCGGGGCGCGGCGCGGGGCGCGGCGGGCGGGCGCGAGGCAGGGCGCAGAGGCGGGGAAAGCACAATTTCGGAAGGGCAGCGGGTGAGCCCGATGGAATGGAAGACTGGGACGAGAGCGGTGTTGAAAAGTCGGCCGTCCGGGTTGGCGCAGTCGTACTGGCTAGGCGGGAGGAAGAGTAAATTTGCAGGTATGGAAGTGGCAGGAATGGGAAGCACCGGTCGGAAGGGGCGGGGAGTGGCGGGAAAAGTGAAGTGCAGTGGCTGAAGCGAGGAGGCGACGAAGAGCTAGAAAACGGCCGGGTGGGATAAACTGGCGTCAGAGGGGCTGGGTGAGGGACGTAGAGAGTTGTGGAAAGGCAAGCGGTGAGGAGTGGGCGAAGTGCGGGGAGTGGAAACGGACCAAGAAGTGCAGGTTGAGGTGCGGCTTTCACGCAGCACAGAGCCACGGCGGGACGAGCAGGGCGGGAGGAGCGCACAGGCAGGCAGGGGCTCGCGCGCGCTGTGCCGCGGAAGGAGGTTCAGCGTAGACGGGGAGTCAGAGGGGCTGGGTGTTGTGGGGGGAGGGCGGCGGTGGCCTGAACGAGATGAGACGGTGGTGGGGCGGCGGGGGGAAGAGGGTGGGGTTGCGGGTCCGGCGCCGCCATTGTCTGCTCGGGGGTTCCCCGGCGCCGGCCGCCATCTCGCTGGCTTCTCTAATCCTTCAGCCGCTTTGTGCGTGACAGCGCCGGGCGGCCTTCGGCGTAACCAGTGCTCTGGCCTGCGAAGCGCGCGCTGTATTTGCCATCGGCTGCAAGCCGAGATACACGGCATGTCGACATTCGGTTATGTTCTTCTATGCTTCTTTGTTCCCAGTTGTTTTTTCTGTGAATTAATCTATAAACTCCAGATTTTGCGTAGGGGAAACTTGAATATGTATTGTAATATTTTTGTGGTCTCTTGTGGTTCGGCTTTTAAATATTTGTGTTTCAGAAAAATATTCTTGATCACACGGATAAAAATAACCTGTATTGATTCAGATGGTGTTGAATGTCTGGGTGGATGCATTGGTGGTGTGACAGTGTCTAAATAATCCTAAGTGGTATGTTCTTTGGAGAGCAATTATAATACTAATTACTTTTTAAAATTTAATTACTGAATCACTAGAAGTAGTCTTTGTGTTTGTCTCTCTCTTATAATGATGAACAACGCCACCATATTGATCTACATCTTCAAAACGAAACACACTATTTCTCAGTATTACAGTTCTCTTACCTAATTTACCTCATATCAACATTAACAGCCGGGCATCACATACACTTACGACATCTGTATAGTTGTGATTATTACGTAGCATTATAAATACATGCACAATTATGCAGGAGCAATTTTGCAATTTGCAATTTTGCAATTTTGTCAAGTTGGCGTCTTTATGGTAATTTTTCACGTTCAGATACTAAATATCATTAGTTTTATGATATCATAACTATAAACATCAACTTCAGCTACAGTTTGAATTTGTTTCAACTTGAACATCCGACGCGCTACCGCTCTCTCTGGTTGTCAAATTTGGAAATTAGTAAAAAAAAAAAAAAAAAAAAAAAAAAAAAAAAAAAAAAAAAAAAAAAAAAGGAAACGCCTTGAGCGCTGCTGCGTGTCTGAATCCTTCTGTCTCAGCAACAAAGAACCCGGAGAGGCAAATTATTTCCTATCTATATTATTTTAGAAAAGCTAGCAAATGAAGAATGTCCTGAGCTAATACAATGCTCTGTATTCTACGTTCGTCAAGATAGAGAAGTTAATTAATTCGATAAGCTCAGCGTCATGACGCCAAGTTTTAATCCTCTGAATGAGATTTGGGAATCGGCTTGGATCTGGATCGCCCGATGTTCTTGGTTGACTGCGTCTTAGAAATGAATTTGCTCTCGAATTGCAAAACGCAGTGAATAAATCGCCACTGTGAAGGCTTAAAATGCTGATTTTGAACATAAGTAAAAATTGCGCACATAATGAAACGACGAAGGGAAGTATTGCGATCTAGAAATGAAGCTTTTTAGCGTCACCGTCTTTTGTACGTTTCATAATTATCGATGTAACGATCCAATTCGTTATGTGGTGATATTTCTTCAGGTATAATGATAGCATCTAGGAGAAATGTAAATGTTCCGACCTTTCATTTATTTGTAATGATTCATGAGATCATAATCTGTCAATAGAGAAATTTGAGTTTGAATGTAAATTTCCCAGTAAAGGGGTATCGGTTTTAACTTACTATTGCCATTTGAATTATTTTAAGTTTCTTGCTGACTTTTATTGATCTCTTCAGTTAAGTTCTTATCATCTCTGGCGAATTTTTTGCACATCAAGTGAATAATAAGCCTTCTTTCGTTGGTTATACTGTATTCTTTTCAAGTATTTTTCCTTTGACAGGTTCTGTAATCATTTGAATTTCCTCTCTCCGTTTCTGATTTTTTGTTACGCATTATTATAAATTACTTTGCTAATATGATACATAAATGACTTCGTTGCTATAGCAACTTCTGTGCATCTTGCTAGCTGTTAATGAAATACTGAACTGTTGTTGGATTGGACAGCAAGACATAACGCTTCTTCGTATGAATGTTTTAAATGAAATTCCCCTCTGTTACAAAAAACGTGGAGCCGTATAGGGTCAAATTTCATTTTCGAAATTCTTTAGGTATTAATAAAGTGAATAAACAGTTTTAAAAAACTGATAATTCATTATTTTTCACCTCTCTATTCCTACTACCTATTCTCCACTCTTCAGGTATTATTTTTCTGCTCTGCTTATACACCACAACAATAGCGACATTTACAGATTATACAATTTGAGCAAGTTAATTAATTTATTTTTGTAGTTTTACATTTCATAATTAATGATTAATATCAATGTTTATGTATACTTTTAGTGCTATCTTCTTTTCTCACGACCTTTGAAATCATTACGATACTTAAAATACAATTTCTATAGACTAGTAAATTTTTAATTATTTTCCGTAGACTTTTTTTTTTTGCTTGACCATTTGTGGAACTTTTCTTTGCAAAGGAATTAATTTAATATTATGTCCTTTTGCTTCTGTGTCTGTTACTCGACTTTTGGCATTTAAGTTTTTCAAGTGGAAAGTAATTCATGGTAATATATTATCGCATATTATGTCTCTTCTGAAAATATGTTAAAACCTTTTCTTTGAAAATACGCTAAAAATAAAAATCGTTCTAATTCGGAAGCCTTTTCGTTTGTTATATTTTAATATCCGTTCTCTTTATACCCTGCGTTAATTTATGACTTCACTTTTAATATACTTCAAACTAATCCAATACGATAATACAAAATAAATTAGTACATCAAATGTTGTTACGCACGCTATGTTTGTTTAGTTTCGAAACACATCCAATGAAATAATATTTTTACTAGAGAGCTTAACAGAACCATTGCGGAAGCTGGCCAAATTAAAGGTATTGGTAATTCACGAGCTTATAATAATACCATATGTCGCATAATGCTAGACTCCCTACTAAATATGATTATTTTTAATTACAATACACAATTAACAATTCATTGCCGGCATTAATAATAATACACACATCAATAAGCATTGCTAATTCTTCCTGAACAATCCTAATATTCTTTGATTACCCACGGATCACGGGCCACGGATCGAGCGCGATCTTTCTTTCCTCTTCCTTGTCCTATACTCACCCCTTACTTACACAAGTACATGCTGGGGCGGTGACCCATTGATAGAAGATATCTCGTTGGCGAAAATCCATGGAAACCGACGTAGATCGGCGCCGGTTCTTGGTATCAAGTGGGGCAAGATCACCGCCACCTCCAGAGCATAAAAACATACACTACACGTACGGGACTAATGACTTTAGAAGTTGAAGCCCGGAATCACTGGTAATCAATCCGCCATTTTTTGCCTTAAAATGCGTGAGTGCCTGGGTCAGTCCATTTCAAAGCGCAAGGAAAGAAACACGCGGGCGCGTTGGTGAAATTTTCAGATTACATTTATATCATCCAACGGACATCTTCTGGAGAATATATTCTTCTTTCGTAAGAACTTCTGCGGACTTTTGCGAAGTGCGGGCTGGGCGCCTGACAGGGGCTCCCGAGGCGAAGCTACGCGGAGCCCGAGGGTTCCGGGTTCGTGTCTCGAGTTCCCTTTGTTCCCTCGATAAACTCTTTAAGCGCATTACATTTGCTGTCAGCGGGTAAACGCTCTCTGACGAAGTTAATGCTATTCCACGTTTCGGAGCGGGAGCAACGTTAAAGAAATGACCTTATCCTCTTCACGTTATTTTCGCGCGTGAGATACAGAGGGAGTGAGAAGAGGGGGGGGGAGATATGAAAGGAAGAGAGGGATGAAATAGAGAGGGGGAAAGAGGGAGAAAGAGAAAGAGGGTTGTCGGTAATAATGAGTAAAAGAAAGATGTTGGGATGGGAGGGACGAGGTGAGAATGGGAGAAATATGGAGAGATAGGGTGAAATGTGAGAAGGTATTTCTTAAGAAAAGAGGGGTAGAGATTGCTTTAGTGATTCTGGATGCGACAACTGCTGATGTCATTAGTCCCGTAGTGCATAATAGTTCTTATCGCGAAGTGACGGCAATCTTCCCTCGCTGGCTGGCGAGATCCGTCGACGACCTACGTCGGCTTGTGGCGATTTTCCCCAGCCAGGGATCTCCTACCAGAGGGCTCTATCCCAGCCGGGACTCCCGACTGGTCTCGCGGCATGTGCGGTATATAGTTCATTTTAGTGTGTGGGCGAGGATAGGACAAGTAACGAGAAGGAAAGGTCCCGCGCGGTTGGACCGTTAGTTAGGGTATTGCTCAGGCATTCGCCTGGCGTTGATCTGAGAAACCACGGAAAACTACCGACCAGAGCAGCCGGCCGCTATAATTCTCCTCCGGGGAGCGGCTGTATTTGAACTAACTGACGAGCATGTGACGAACCACCCGTTGGGACTTAAATCTTAAGACATTCCGGTCAGAGGCTCGGCACTGACATCAGTTGATGCCCTAAGCCATCTTAGGGGCACAGAGAATTTGAAGCAAAATGGAGATAAGAGAGAGCAAAAAAGGTGGGAAGGGAAATTAAACTAGGGAAAGAGTTGGTCAGGGAGAGAATGGAGAGAAGAAGAATGAGAGGAAGAAAGTTCAATAGAAAGACAAAAGGAGGAGAAGGGATGGGAAGGAGGCGAAAGGGAGAGGAATGGCGGAAGAAGGAAAGAGGGAGATCGAAATAGACGGAGAGGAAAAAAAGAAAGGAAAAGGAAAAGAGATAGGGAAGAAGACATGGCGAGAACGAAAGAGAAAGAAAGCATAAGAGAGAGAAAGGGAGATAAAAAGGGATTGAAGGAGGAAGGGAGGAAGGGACTTTCGATTCTTCACTACACAGTTCGGCCTCGGAAGAGAATATAGCTGGCCAGACCCATCATCCTTCCGGTCGCAGACTTTCTCGCGGCGCGACCTGCAGTGCCGTCCTACCCTCCCCCTCCACTCTCTTCCCCCACTCCGCGCCCCCCCCCCCCACCGCTCGGCTCTCCCTCAGACAGGTAATTGCTTTTGCATAAAAGATTGTCCGGGGATCGCGGGCTATTTCGGTAGCTGTATTAATTGGCTGCGGCAGGTCGATCAATCCACATAACTTGGCAGCATAGTTGCAGAAACGGAAGGAGCTCTCGGCCACGAAAATAACGATCTACTTCGCTTTATGTTCCGCATCAATAGATGAATAAAACCGCATCCACAACATAGAACACTGGATATTTCATAAAATTTAACTCCTTTTCAATTCATGAGACGTAACGTGGTTGGCAACGACAGATGCTTCTCAAGCCCTCTGCAGTGTCTTCATTTTACAGAATAGCACCTTAAATTATCATTTATTTGTACGGTGTATCTTTTTCTTGCAGTGTCTCTGAAATTATCTCGTACTTTCCCTCCAGTTATGATACTTAACAAACTCTCATGACGTGATATGTAATGTACCCACGCATTTCATTTACTTTTCTTTATATCCATTGCATTTTTATTTCTTCTACTCTTCTACATTTGTTGCTTTGGTTCATTTCCCTCAACAGAACCCTTTATTCACAATTCTTCAATTTAGATTTAGTTATTTGCGGTCAGACATACAACTTTCATTTCAGAGATCATTTGTGGCTCATTTTTCCTACGTACCAATTACTGTAATGGTACGATAAAAGGTCCTTCAATTCTGCAGTTTATTCAGTTTTCCAACCTATAAAATTCTTGTTTTCTCTTTGTTTTACATACATACTGTTTGTCTCTGTAACTCTTTTTCTCTTTCTCTTTTTCTCTTTTTCTCTTTCTCTTTTTCTCTTTCTCTTTCTCTTTTTTCTTTCTCTTTTTCTCTTTCTTTTTTCTCTTTTCTCTTTTTCTCTTTTTCTCTTTCTCTCTTTCTCTTTTTCTCTTTTTCTCTTTCTCTTTTTCTCTTTCTCTTTCTCTTTCTCTTTTTCTCTTTCTCTTTTTCTCTTTCTCTTTTTCTCTTTGTCTTTTTCTCTTTCTCTTTTTCGCTTTCTCTTTTTCGCTTTCTCTTTTTCGCTTTCTCTTTTTCGCTTTCTCTTTTTCTCTTTTTCATTTTCTCTTTCTTTATATCTCCCTTTTTCTATCTGTTTTTCTCTCTCTCTCCCTCTCTTTTATTGAAAATGTTTTGATGTTTCATAATAACTTTTTGATAATGTAGTCAAAACAGTTTGATAATGAAATAAATATTTTATTTACTGATTTTAAAAAGGCTGATTAATTGATAGTAGTTTGCAATTAATCAAATAATTCTTTTCGTTATATAAAATTTCCAAAAATCGCTGATCCGTGTGGACGGCCTATCTGCATACGACCAAGTTAGTATTAGTTGGTCGGATGTCGATGACTGCAAGTCGGAATATAACATTAGCCGGCAGAATAACGATATTAGTAAAAACAAAAAAAAAGTGGTTATATTTTTAAATAGATAAATGAGCAAAATAGAACAACAAGAAAAACAAGACAAGCAACAAAGTAGCAAGAAAAATAATATATATTTCTTTCATTGATGATTTAAAATATGAATTTTATTATTATTATTATTATTATTATTATTATTATTATTATTATTATTCCTGTTGCGCACGTTAGCCAATTGCATTAAATGTTTATAAAATACATTTCAAATGTTCAGCACGGCATATTACATAAAAAATATAGGCATAGATAGCAGAATAATTACACTACCTCCCCACTAGCAGTCACAAAATAAGTATAGAGATATATTTGAGACGTTTCACGATTTATATAAAACATTTATGAGCTGTCAGAACATTGATAATAAATTTAAAGTGCTCTGTACCTGTGGGAGCAATTGGCTCAGGTTATTTTGCTTTGACTTAAGGATTTGAAGGTCTCATCTTCGTATCCTACCCCATGCATATTGAAACGTTTTTGTATAAATAGATCACAATACAATTGAAGACGTGTAATTTTCATTAAAAAAACTGCATTTTGAAACATTAAAGAAAATTTTTTTAAAAATCTATCTGGTGTTCTTAAGGAAGGAGAAGCGTTTTTAAGAAATGGCTGAATTATTTTTGAGATACACGTTGCACTGTTATAAAGTACTTATTTTTTACAAACGATTCGAGAAAGTATGTTCATGTAGCATTAATAATTTTGTTGTTTAATTTTATTTTAATTTCCATTTACGACGTAGATGATTAGCTTCTAACTATATAGACTATTACATATATACTATATTCAATTTATTTTGGACATTTTCGAATTTAAATGTTTTCTTTGTCAGGCTTTTACATTATCACGACAAAATTATGTAAAATTACGTTAATACGCAGTCACATTTTTTCGTTATACTTAAATATTATTCAGAGTATAATTTGGTTCTCTAAGGCAAGATAGGAATTACACCGTGATAAATAAGTAGAATCCATTAAAAAAACAACAAATCTACAAAATTTAATGTCTTCAAAATGTGATGGTAATTCAATAGTCTTGAAGTCTTTTTACCCGTACTAAACCAATTGTATTTCTTACTTACCGAAAATAAATAAGCTAAAAGCAAACAATTTTAAATAATAAAGAAAAATATCGCGGCTTACCCCAACGCCCTGTGAAGTCTCCAGCGGCCCCTCTTTCATTGGCCGGCTCCTGCGCCGCTCGTTCCTCGGAAGACGTCCGGAGGCGGGCTAATGCTTCTGAAGTTCATTGGTCTGGAACCGAAGTCTGGTGCCAACTTTCTTCTCTCGCGACCGCCTCCCCCTAAAGACCTCCTCCCTCCCCCTCCCCCTCCCCAGGGCCGCATTGGAAGCTTCAAGAATTTTTGTCTCCAAGAGAAACCAATTTCGTGTTTTTCTTGTGCAAGTGTTTAACCGTGGGTTAATCTAGATAAAATCGGAAGTCGATACTCAATAGCTTTTTTCGGCGCATGTATTAAGGAAGATGAAGACAGTAAAATGGTTATAAAATATGTTATCGATGGCATTAAAATTTTTGTCGATAATCCAATTAAGGAACGAGGACTTTGCAAGAAGCTCTCAAAAGAGTAATCGAGTAGCTTGAAAATTAATGAGTTTAGGAACACTGGATGTGAAATGTTCACACTATCGTTCGTTTTTTACCGATGAATAAGATAGACTTTTTTTTAGCGCAGTTCGTATAATAAGTTCTTCAGTTCCTATAATTATAAATGGAATTTGTGTATGTGTTATTCCCAACGTATATTAGTAAAATTCTCAAAGAAAGAAACCAAATCCGTTCAATTGTATTTGGTAATAATTCGTCCATTCGTTGGATGTTCACTGTATTACGGGTTGCGTACAGAAAATACAAACAGTTTTACTGATCGTGAACCATCCTCAGACAACCTGAAGGGATTGTTGAGAGCTCATTTAAAGTATTTTTCACTCAAAACGTTTGGTTGAAGGGTATTTAATCATTTCATTTAAATTTAAAAACTAAAGACTTTATGAATGTTTTTTCATTTCAATTTTTAATTAATTGAATGATCAAGAAACGCATCGGTTAGTTAATTTATTCAGATAATGTACCATTATTATCCAATAATATATAAAGAACGTATATATTATACATCTGAATAAAAGTCTCAAACTTATAGAAGACCTTGTAGAAGGATTAAAACGGTTCATTTGTTGTCAGTGGACTTGTATTGAAATTACATAGTACAATGGTTTTAAAAAGTTTGTTACGCAACTCATGTGCCTTGTTTTCGGCAAGTACATGAAATCTCCTTGACGGCGTCAGAATAACGTTAACCTAATCGTCTTGACTGTAGTACGCAAGAAGACTGATGAATTTTTCATTCACTTTGTCTCTGCCTCTGCGTCTAAGTAACTTCCGGTGTCTAGTACTCTTTTGTTGTTTATATTTGTTCTTTTGTATAAACAGTTAATCACCATGCGTTTTCAACACCCCCGATACTGATTAATTTCTTCTATTTGTTATTTATGTACTGACCGATAGTCGCGACGAGTTTCCGACTTCCTTTTGCGCGATCATTTTATAAATGGGCGCGGGGATTTGGCCTTGGCGAACGACGCAACGGATGACGGGAAAATCGAGACTGGGCGGTCTGTGGAATTGGCAATGAGGAAAGGTGGCTTTTGGCTATTAGCAGGTTTAAATTGTATTTACTTTATAGTATACGCTGCAACTACTCACCATTGGCTCTCATGCATTCTTGACATTTACGCAAGTTCTGGTTCACGCGGTAAAGAATGTTCTGTAGTATTGCAGAGATTTGGTGCTGCATTTTGTGCCGTAACTCTTCCGTGTGGGGAAGCGTAAAGGGAAATCGCACGGAGTCAGTTCAGGAGAGCGCACAGTCCGCAAACCACGAAAAATAATTCTGTCTCCGTAAACTGCCTGTAAACCCTCAATGAAGCTGACGAAGTGTGCGGTTGCGGAGTCCTGTTGAGGGATCGCCGTAATTACGCTCTTTGTTTGTGAACAATTAGAAGAAAGTGAGGGCGTAGGCTTCCGCGGCCGGAGTCAGTACTTAATTGGCTGTCCAGGTGACGCCGCGTCCATGGCGAAGGTGCCGACGTTTCGGTCGCCGTTCTGCGACCTTCCTCCGGGCGTAATGAAAATCCCTGAGGAAGGACGCAGAATGGCGACCGAAACGTCGGCACCTTCGCGCGGCGTCACCCGGACAGCCTAGTAAATACTAATTAGAAGGAAGGGTACAGAATACACGTAACGATTTCATTAAAAAAAAAAAAAAACTGTCAGCCCCATGTTTCTCTGTTGAATTGAATTGAATTGGCCTTATTTTACGTGGCTAGTCTCGGGCCACCAGGCCCGCTCTTCCGTCTGACCACGCAAATTTCTCTACGCTCCTTTCGTCAACTAGTAGAGAAAGAAGGTATTTCTTGGGCGAGAAATAGGCGATTTGAATTTAGCTCAGAGGCGTCATTTAGGCTTGAGGATCTTTTACATGCAAGTAAATCTACTAACATGGGACAGCCGGCTTTACTTCCCCTCCGAAAGAAAGCGTACGAAGGATTTTCTCGCCATTAAAAATCCACGGCTTGGGTTCAACAGTCCGATACGCTAACCGTTACACCATCGCCGCCGCCATCTATGTATGTGGACGCGCTGAATACGAATGTGAAGCCAGAATTGCACCGTCATTCACCCTTCAGTTTTTTGCGAATAAAAAGATGTAGAATGTGGATGCGTAATTATGGCCTGAGATAGAGAAACATGTGTCAAGTGTTCGGTCTGACAACTTCTGGATTCAGTAGAGTATAATGCTACCAGACATCAAACTCTTGTATTCGCATCTGTTTTTCGCGATTTAAAAACCAAATGGGAGGTGGTGGCGCAATTCGGGCTTCGGATTCGGATTCGGATTCGGATTCGGATTCAGCGCGTTGACATACATGGAGAAACATGTGCTAAGGCTTTGGTTCTCATATTTTTTTAAAAACCTTGTGTGCTTGTGATATTAATAATTTATTCCGAAAACTGTAATTTTGGAACGGCTGCTAACGCCCGACAAGTTCTGTGCTGCGCTCAGTGGCAAGCAACGAAAGCTTCCGAATAAGACGGACCGGCATACTAAGCACTATTCTGAGCATGGTTTGGTCGTGCCTGTGTAGGAACGTGTGTGTGGAACACGATGTGGCCACCCCGATGGCAGGGCTCCAAAAGTACGCATTCTTTCTTAATAATGTGAGTGTGTAAATACTTGCATTTTTTAAAATTATTCCATTGTATACTAAGTGTTCGTTTTATTTAGTGGATCCATATAAATTGAAAATCAGCAAAACAGGACAGACACGTGAAATATCCAGAAGCAGATAATCCCCTCCCCTTTTGTGAAATTGTCTAAAAAATTATTTGTGAACTGTACACTTCAACAGTATCTCAACAGAAAAAAAAATGAATTGTCCCCGACTCTTATAAATGATGATGATTGTTAGTGATTTCGGTCGCGTCAACTAAAGAGGTCATTGGTCCCGTAAGTGTAGTACATGTTTTGCTCGGGAGATGTCGGTGCTCTTTCCCACTGTGTGGCGAGATTAGGCGCCGTTCTACCGTCACCTAGCGGTGTTTTCCCTAACCAGGTATCTTCCACCAGCGGGGCACCGCCCCAGCCGGGACAAGTTCTTAAGCTCTTGGCCGGTCTCCGGGCTTGTGTAGTAGAGCATGTTACTGTTAGTGTGTGGAAGGGTGAGGATAGGACAAGGAAGAGGTGGGAAAGATCGCGCGCGGTACGTGACCCGTTTCTTAGGAAACTTAGGAAAATGGTGTTGAAACGGAACTACAAAAAACTACTGGTCCGAGCAGCCAGTCGGTAGAATTCTCCTCCAGACAGTCTGAATTCGACCTAGCCGACAAACAAGTGTCAAAAACCCTACAGCCGTCGGGACGAGCCCCATAAATGGCACGCAGTAAGAGATAGAGGAAGGTAACAACAAAAGAATACAGGGGATCTACTGCAAATTCGTATGAGCGGCGCCTGGGCCGCACAATGTGGCGCGGGTTGCATCGCGGGGCGGAGAGCGGGCGCTGGGTGGCTGGCCGGCCGCTGTGCTCGGGGCCGCCCTGCTATTTCGGGGCCATTGTGCGCGACAATCGGACAAACTGTGGAGACCCGGCGCGGCGGCGTCCCGCGTTGGCGACGTGGGGGTTTTCGGGAGGGCAGAGCTTTGCTCGATGCCTCGGCTCTGCCAGCCGCCGCGTAGCGGGATACAGGGTGTTTCTCTCAGGGTGTAAACGGTGCAACTCGCTCGCTCGCAGGCATGGTGGCGGTAGACCAACGAGCTAGAATATACTACATAGAGTGGCTGAAGCGTCTCCATCTTTGAAGCAAGTTGAAGACATGTTTTTTGCAGTCAAATCAGCGCCCTCTTGGAAACAAAGTATTCTAGCATTACGTTTGGCGCTGGTTACGGGTGCTTACACCACCACTCGCATGCTTTGACTTAAAAAAACATGGCGGCCACTAGATCGGCGAGCCTTCAGCAAGAGCGCTGAAACTACAGGGACAGCCACTCTATGTAGTATAGTTCGTTACGGTAGACCGATTCCTGTCCAGGGTTGCCAGATGAACAGGATCACTTACCCAGACACTGCCAAACCACCAACAGCCACGAAAATCACTAAATCCAAATATTTTTGAATGTTTGTTATAAAGTTTGTATTAATATCTATTCCTAAATAGATTGTTCCTTTACTCTGATTATTTTGCATTCATTTACATTTTAGTTAAAAAATAGAATGTTTGTAATGTTTGATAATAAAACAGTCTCTTTATATTTAATTTTTTTATCTGAAACAGAATCCGGAAAAGATTTCAAACATTTGATATGTAAATATTTAATTTTGTATCAACAGAAAATACATTTTTGGTTTATAATTGAAGGATTACACATATTTTAGCTGAGTGGAAGGTGATATCCATTTTAAGATAAGATATGAGCAGTGGTACCTAAACTTGTGGGATAATTTTTAGATCTTTCAAAAGCAATCAACGTTATTGATCGTAACATTTTATTCTCAAAATTGCTTTGGAATCCGTGGTATTGATCTAGATTTGATAGCTTCTCTTATATTAAACATCATACACAAAAAAGAGAAAAAAACCTACTGGCACGAAAGAACAGATCATCATTTTCGAAATCCTTTGCCAATTGAGCATGGTGTCCCGCAGGGTTCAATATCAGGCCCTGTTCTCTAGCTTTGCAAGGTAAATGATATGCCCTTGTCAATTACAAACGGAAGAATAGATCTGCTTACCGATGACACAAATTTTTTTGCAAAAAAGAAACATTAAATAGGACACTTTCTTAGGTTTCAAAGTAGTTTCGGAAAAATAAATTAAAAGTTAACGAAGAAAAATGAATAATACACCAATGGCTGGATGTTTAGGTAACAATATTTCTGGGTGTCTCAATTATGTGAAATGTCAAATAGAATGTACATAACACTGAATTACACACAAAATTAAAGTAATTATATCACGCATTCAGAATTCTACAGACTCTGTCTTCCTATGTGCAGCTTGTTGATGTACTTTGCAAATGTACAATCCCGTCTGAGATATACTCGTAATATTCTGGGGAAGTTCATCCCATATTACCTCTACTTATATTGCATAACAAGTATACGACTAATAAGCAAATGCCAACCAAGTGATTCCTGCAAGCCTTTCTTCATTGAACTTGGAATATTTGTATTACCTTGCCTATTTATTGACCAATCTGTGATTTCTGTCCAAAATAACTTACTTAAAGATGGGAACATATTTTCATGCCATAATGATATTTATAATAACACTCGTCGTAGAAATGTCGTTCATAAGGTGACCGTATCAATAGCTCACAACAAGAAATCTACGTATCGTAATAAATGCACTTAATTTTATAACACATTGCCAGGACATTAAACAATGAAAATCGATAGACAAGTTTAAGTTCAAACGAAAATGTTCTCTGATGCATAACTGTTTCTACAGAAGTAGAGACTATAATGTTCATAAAAAATAATGTATTATTTCAAAAATGATATTTAATGCATAGATTACATTTTAATTCACAATTTTAAAACGGCGTAATGTGCCTGTAATAAGTAATGAACTACAGCTTCTGGATTAATGACTCCATCTCAAACAGGTTTTCGTCCAATATCCCTGATCCATTAAGCAAAGTTCTGAGATGTTGGGTTCTGACGGTGGTTGATTTTAGACAGCAGGTAATTAACAAGGTAGTACAATTTCTTTGCCTGATTGAGAGTTCTATAAACCGGCTGCACAGATAGAAATTGTCAGTGGATTCTTCCGTTCAATTGCAGGGCCAGAGTAGTACCTTAAATATACCACCACACTCCGCGCGCGATCTTCCTTTTCTTCTTCTGTCTCTAGTCCTATTCTAAGGCCGGACGTTGAGCAGATCCGCTATTCTATGGGTGAGTGATGCATCATCTTAACAAAGTGTTGCTCCGAGAGTTCGCGAATGTAAGACCAGAGCACCTGGGTTACATAGGTTTTAGGGGTGAAAGAGTGGGAGAGAGAGAGGGGGGGAGAGAGAGAGAGGGAGAGAGAGTTGACTTTAGGAGGAAGGAAATGGAATAAATGCAAACGTGGTAGATGGGCAGTGAAGCAGTTAGATCATATTCCATCACAGGGGCCATATAAACAATCTTGCTTGTGTGCGCGCTTCAACAAAAAATCCATTGATGAATTGCACCCTTTCTCCCCCCCCCCTGTCGCGTCCCAGTTCCCCTTCCTCGTCCATATCGTGCATCGAGAGATCCTGATCGATCCATTTATGGTGAGTAAAGCGACAGCTTTTTCTGAGGTTCTCCCATTTCTCCGACCTATCATATCGCCATTTTTCCATCGTCATTCAGCATTTGATTAACAATTGCTCATAAATTCGTGATCTATTTCAAAGTAAACCGAAAGACACTGTTACGTGAATCATAATAATAAAAATGATGGGTGACACTCAGATCTTAGTTGATTATGATTCCGATGATTGCTATATACCTCCAAATAACTGAGACTACTGAGAGAAATGCGAGAAACAGTCTTGCTTGGGTGCGCGCTTCAACAAAAAATCCATTGATGAATTGCACCCTTCTCCCCCCCCCCGTCGCGTCCCCAGTTCCCCTTCCTCGTCCATATCGTGCATCGAGAGCTCGTCGCCAAACTTTCGCCAACTCTCTAATTCCCTTTCGTCAAATTAAACAGTTGGAAGGAGACGCTTAAACCACTTGACGTGGCCTCCGCCGCCGCTCCTGCGTCTCCCGAGCCCCCGGCGCCGCTTGAAGAGAGCTTCGCCGCCTGGGGAGGAGGGGGCGGGGCGAGTTAAGGCCAACTATGGTCCTCGGCCCCTGCGAGGTTCATTAGAGGCGTAGACTGCGACTCGAGCGATACCTCCTGTGTGCTCTTCGACGCGCCCTTGCGCCATCACGAGGAAAACTGGTGGAGACAAGTGAAGTTAGGAAAGCAAGCTTCGGTCTGAACATCTACCAAAAGGTCGTTTAGAGGGTAATCTGGAACGTACAGCGACATAGCATTCATGTTCTTGCAAACTATTTACGTTCTAATATAAGAAAGTATTGTAATGTGCCGATTGTGCGACAGAAAAACATCTTTTGAGATATCATTGTAGTTGAATTCTCAGAATTTTCAAAAGTTGCAAGTGTTAGAAATAGTTTGAGAAATGGAGCCTTGTAGCAGCACTAGATTCATATTATGATATGCATTGTATATATTTTATACTAAAATACACACCTAAAAATCAGAATTGTAAAACAATTTTATCGTGATTTTATAAGTCGCTATAAAATACCCAGTAACTGGAAAAAAATCAAGTAGTTTTGAAGTTTTTTTTACGCTTATAACGTATTTGCTAGTAAATATTTCACGAGTTTTGGTTAATTTTAACTTGGTATAGTGGTGAGTTTTCGTTTTTGTGACTTCCCTACAGTAGGTAAGGAACGGCTCAACTTACATTTTCATGTTTTCTGTTTCAAATTTTGCATGTTCTAATTCAAAATCATTCCCTTTTCTTGTAGTATTATATGACTTAACACTCCTCTTTCTTTCTTTCAGTTCTTCAAATGTTAAATATATTTTCTAAAAATTGTAAATTTCTTGGCAAATCAAAAAATATTCACGTTCTAATGTTTTTTCTTGTACTAGAAAACTGATGATATCTAAGCCATCGAAAGTTGCTATTGTAATAAACAATATTGTTGGCAATGACTACTCATATAATCATATCATAATTTTAACTCGCAATACATTTAAGTAACTTTTGATTTTAATAATAAAGTAAAAACTAAATTTTAATACATACAACCCTTCATTAGTGCAGAGCCATACGATATGAAATCCAATAATCCCACGAAAACTGACTTTTTGCTATTAAAATTAAAACTCAAGTTGGTAAGTATTATATTTTGATGCGTGACATCGTAGCTAGTCATTGATGTCACATTGAACTCAGAATGTACTGTTACGTAAATGCAGCTTTTACGTCTCGAATCGACGAATGGGGTACCCTTCCACGCCAATTTTATACCTGCTGTAACCGACTCCGCCCCCTCCAACGTCGCTTCAGCTTGTTTCTCGCCTCTCTGCTGAAATCGCCTGTTTCTCGCCTAAGAAATACCTCCTTTTCTCGCTAGTTGGTGAAAAGAGCGTAGCGAAATTTGCGTGGTCAGACGGAAGAGCAGGCCTCATGGCCTGAGTCTCACCACGTAAAACAAGCCATTAATTCAATTCAATTCAATTAATTCAACTCGCGCATGCAGGAGTCAAATGGCCACTCCGTCTACCGCGTCTAGCGCTGCTCCAGCTCCGTCGACTGCCACGCGACCCGCACTCTCCCTCGCGTTGCGTTTCTCAGTGAGCAGCTGTTAACTCCGACTTTAAAACAATATTTTATGACATTTTCCTATTTTTAGAAATAACCCACTAATGGAGAAATAAATGATTTTAAAACTAAAAGTCGTATTTTAATTCGCAATCCAAAGAAAATGTCCACATCCCTTTGAAATATGCAAAAAAAAAAAACTTTATGACATGAAAATTATACGCATCGTACATGACATGTGTGGCGTAATGGTATTTCGTAGTACTCCCAAAATGTATTGTTTAAAAAAAATACTCTATTGTAAACAAAATTATATAAGTACAGTGGAGTAAAGGAAAATTATACATTACACATTTGCAGATACGGATATTCATTAATTACATATTATTCTTCAAGTTAGACTAACCACTTTAATTTCATTTACAAAAGGTAGATTTGTGAAATAATAGATGATTTCTACTCATCATTTTATAACTTCCCTGAATTTGTAACCAGTGAATGACATTCATATTCTTTTCAAATTGATCTGTTTTGAAGAAAAAGAAGAAGAGTATAGTTACTGTTAATATTCAGCCAGCTGAGGAACACGTTGCTATATGGTAAAGTGATAATGAATTCTAGGAGAATTTAAACAAAACTTTGTTTGAAATTTTTGCAAACAGCATAAAACGATCATAAAGAATATTTAAAATATTAATGTCAGTTAAATTAGTAGAAGTCAGTTAAATCAATTTGGACAATTCAAAGTTCACTCCCCTTGTAACTTTGATTCTTGAATGAGGTTCACCGGAATGGAATTGGTTATTAACAAAAAACGACGATTTTTTCTCACGTTGTGTAGTGTAAATAAATAACGTTGTGAATTTTATAATTATCGCGAACAATTTAAACAATCCCTATTATATTAATTCTATCAATTCTAAAACTAAATGTTACTTTGTTAAATGGATAAATGGCAAGACACTTCGTTTCGCACATTTTGATACGTTAATCCACAAATCTGTTTTCTAAAATGCTCCTTTTCAATAAAAAGCCATTTTATAATCCACTCCTTTTGATATAAAACAGTGTGCGACACTTTCCAACGACTATAATGCTCTATTATCTCTACAGCTTTAAGGCTATCGCTGGCACGATGCGGCTCAAGTCAACCCTGGCATTTGTTTCATAAACGATCTTGATAATAAGATGATTGAACTAAATGGTGAATCAGAATTACCACATAAACCCATTAGTACCACTTTAGTTTACTTAAACGAAACTACAAACCAGTAAGAAAGACCTACTATTCTTGATAGTACATTTAAACCCCTTCGCTCTGTAAATATCATTTCTATCTAACTTTTGTACCTCACAAACACGGCAGGAGACTAATAGTTCATTAATTTGTCACCAGTGAATCGCTTTAAAACTTACATCGCGGCCCAAATAATGAAAAATCTACTATTAAAATTCTTCAATTGACTAAACGCACACACACTACTTTATAGAAAGATTCAAGATGTGCGAGCATCAAAAGCACATGTTCGAGGAAAGTCTTACATACGTAATATTTTAACTCCTAATTAATCATTAATTAACGTTAGAAACGATGCAGTAGTTATTCACTTAATTTCAATGCAGAATGTCTCAGAATAAATGTTAAAAATTATAGAAGTTTTAGGTGACCAATATAATTAGTTGTTGCGAATAAACATCCGGTGGGAAATTGTGTTAAGATAGACCAGACAGACGTTGCGTTTCGGTTACGTGTTGGCATTTATAGTTCATTTCCTACCATACTGATATTTTTTTTCCTACCTTTTTTATATCCGAAAATCTGTTAGAAATGAACCTTTATACTTCACGCCTTCCCCATCCTCAGCTGCTCAGCCAACTACCTCCCAGTCCAACGCGTTCTAGAATCTTTCTTAAATAACTTAACTTTGTTAGTCCAACAGGTGTTACATTGTTTAAACTCAAATAATTACTTTTTTTATAGGGAGGCATTGATGTATCTGTCCCTGCCTGTATTTCTTGCTGTGGATGCCGCATCGCAAAACATTTGGTAAGTAGTTCGCCTAGCGGACGAGCTCGTGTGTTCGCTTCTCTGAGAAAGCATTGACTCTGTTATGTGGCATTTTTGTAATATTTTGTTGCAATTAAATGCAAACTATGAACACTAACTTTGAAGGAAGCAAATGGCATATTTGACATGGCATTTGCCACAAGAAATTGTAGTAGAAACTAGACGTCTGATGCGACAATTTTAAACTAACAAACGATGGGATAATACACAATTTATTGCCCCGAGATACCTGTGCTCGTAAGAAAACGTTGATGATTTCTTAATATGAACATTTGCTGCAGGGGAAAATATATTATACGACCTTAATAGAGAAAGTGAGGTATGTGTAAATCCAATGATTGTAAAAAAACGTAGCAGTTTTTTTTACTTTATATTCATGATATTTCTTTGGAATCACATGTCAAATTCTCAATTGAGAATTTTAAAGAACAATATCTCAAATGAGAGGCGAATTGACACACAGAGTATATTCCTCGTACAGAAACTGGCCCTTTAGCTAGTATCTCTTGAAAGTTAAAGAAACTGTGTATTAAGCCAACACTACAAAGGGGAGCGCATTTTTTTCCTGGTGTATGGTGCAGCTAAAATTTTAGCAGCACGAAAAATATATGATTTCACTTGCACACGTAACTTCATTAGATCATGAATTGCTGATTCACTTCGTCGCACGATACTATTTAATCTGTTCTGAACTCGCCAGGCCAAAATACATAATTCAGCTTTAGCTGTGTGTAAGAGTTATGAAGACGAAGGGAAATAATACACAGACAAAATGAGACGAACCCTTTTCAGGCAATACATATTTAGTCTGTCTGAAGCATAAAATATCTCACTGATATGAATAATGCGGCCAAAAAAGCTATCTGTTGCTCAACACTTACATTAGGCTACCTGACGGCTGCTCGACGTGCTACTGTGCTGGGAAAATTCGCCACCAGAAGAATAAAAATCCTTCAATCTTAAAGAGTAGCGCCGAAAAATCTAAAGAGTTTACGACGAAATATCACGTGAACCCATCATTTTGTATTAGCTTTTTGTTACTAAATTCTCACGTTCACAAGTGGTTCGTTACTAAGTTCTCTTGTGCATAAATTATATCTTTAATTGGATATCAATATTTATACCATTACAGAGGAAGTTAGCAGTGATTTGCGTTTAAGAAGGAAAACTCTCAAAAACCACTCACTAAATAACCAATTCTGTTTAGTCAACGGAAGTCCGCAAAATGCATTGTGATCTCGCTACCCGAAGCATTTTTTCCTGTCCATTATGGCATCCCATCGTATTTACAGTGCATTTACAGATAACTTGAATTAGTTTGCTTCAACTTAATTCAATTATACCTTATTTTACCTCGCGACTCTCAGACTATCAGGCACGCTTCTCTGCCTGACAATGCAAATTTCGGTACGCTCCTTTGTCCATCTAGCGGAGAAAGAAGGAATCACTCGGGCGAGGATGTAGGTGATTTGTATTTAGTCTAGCGGCTTCGTTAAGGCTTGAGGATATTTTACCTGCAGTAAATCTACATTGGACTGCCGGCTTTACGTCCCCTCTGAAGGAAGGCGTACGAAGAATTTTTTCGCCCATAAAAATCCATTGCTTTGATCATTTTTGAAACTACAAACTTTAGTAAACAGTCCAATACGCTAACCGTTCTACCACCGAAGCCGATTAAATCCTTCCTTCATCCGAACTAAAATGGTGCTTCATCTGAACTTTAATATTATTTTCCGCCGACCATGACGGACTGAATGCGGACTTCTAATGAGTAAGTGTAAACGACGAGGTTCTCGTGCGGGACACGCTGTATAGCGCGACTGGGCGAGCGCCAATGGGCGCCGCGCGAGGGGCTGGGGGCTGAGGGCTGCGGTGGCCGGCGCTGGCTTCGCCTTTGTCCGCCAGATGGAGTCCCTTCCGCTCCGCAGCGCCGCCCGTGGCCCTCCGCTCCTCCCCGCCGCCGCCGCCCTTCGCACCCCGCCCCTTCCCTTCCCTTTCCAAACCCGCCATCCCTCCTTCCTCCTTGGTCCGCTCTCCGCGCCCCTCATCCTAGTCACAGCTTCCCACTGCCTTCCCTCCCAGCTCTTTCTCCCTGTTCTTCCTCCGCATTATTCATCCTTCCCTTTCTTCCCCACCCCTTCCATTCTAGCCTTCTCTTCGTCTCTGTCTTTTACTTCCTGCCTTTTCTTACCGTCACGAGCATCCAACATACCTCCCTTTATCCTAGCCGCTGCTTTCCAACTTTCCTCGTTGCTTTTCTTTCGTACTCTCTCCCTCTGCCTTTCCTCCCTCTTCCTCTCCTCCCTCTCTCTCCCTCCCTCCCTCCCTCTCCGTTCTTTCTCCATTCTCCACATTCATCATTCCTTGTCATTCTTTACCATCCCATCCCACCCATTTGTGTCTGTCTCTTCCTCTCAGTTCTTTTCTTCATACCTATTCTTACATTCCCCTTCATCCGCCTTCACTAGCTCCCTGTCCCATCGTCCCTCTTTTAGCGCTCTTTCTCCCTACCTGTTTATCAACTTTTCTCCTTGATTTTTCAAGAGATTTTCTTACCTGTCGATCTTTCTCTTCAGTTCTCATCCCCCCCTCCCCATTCGACCTTAACCCGTCTTCCGAATCCCCCCCCCCCGAAACGTTTCCATCTCTCCCTTACTTTCAGGTCAACCCTCCCGGCGCCTGTCCCGTCCTCCAGCCTTCCTCATCGCTTCGCGCCGCGTGCCTCTTGGCGGCCTGCCTTTGTCCGCTTCGCGGCGCCGCGCGGCAGCTGCAGTTCGCGGAGCGCCCGGCAGACGGCGCTCGCGGCTTCTCATCCGCGCTGCACCGGCGATTCCGCGAAACGAATCAGCTGGACGCTCCTTTCCGGTGCGCTTAGTAGGGGCTTGCAGGTACTTAGAGTCGCCACTCGAAAGGCGCGTGCCACAATTTAGTTCTCTCCTCTTGTGTACAGTTAAAGAGCGCACGCGCGGACACGTCGAACTCGCACAAAGGTATAAAAACGTAAATGACAGATACATGTAAAAGAAACTTTCAACAATGAATACATCCGTTAGAAACTCCGAAAGCCTCCAGTCCATTAACATCAATCAGAGAATAACAATTTTGAAGAAAATCACCTGAACGGTTTAGGCGCTAGCTTTAACCACAGATGGACAGAAACAGACAGACGGATATTTTGCAGTCAATCGATTTTTATGTGTCAAGAACCAACAAAACATCGATTTTGGCTCCAGCATGAGTTAGAGGGATTTTTTCTAAATCTAATAACAATATTTACCTACTTCATCGTTACCTGAACCTGGCAATAAGGTTTTTTCTGGCGAAATTTTGGCGCACGATTACATAATTTTCTCTTCTTAAGAAGAATTCGTAAGTCGAGAAAATAAAAATGTGAGATGGACAAGAATTATTCAGATGCTAAATATTACACGAATGTTGCCAGAACCAATAGTCATTGATAACACACTACAATATGTATTATAAACAATCTCAGCCATATGATTCTGTCGCATTATTTGTGAAACTTTTCAAACCTTTTCCAAATCCCACCAGGTTAATCACGTTTCGATATATGATAAAGAAAGAACTTTGAGGGAACAAGTGCGCAAAAACAAGCAATCACTCAGTGGTAAGTTTAGCGAGAGAAAGGTAATCGCTTATGCGACTGATGCAAAACTGTCTAAGAAATAACTAGAGGAAGGAGTTGTCAGAGGGAAGGTCCAGAGCTAATGTGAGGCTTACATGTTAATGTGACTCTACGTGTGTTGACTCAGGAAACATAATTCATTAATCCGTGGAACACACACTGAGATTATGTGCTTTTGGATTTTCGTGACACCGTATACAGATTTTAAAGAACTGTTATCAAAGCTTTTCTTACAAAATTAAGTATACATGTGTGTGTGTGTGTGTGTGCGTGTTAGTTATTTTCTAAGCAGTTCCATTCAATTAAATCTGTAGCTCGTTTGTCAATGCAAGTAGTGCGTATTGCCCGGGAATAAACTTTGTTTCTATCAATGTTTCTAACAACGCTTGTTTCTACATATACTCATAATTCAGCTGTATGTAGTAAAATATAGAGGGAAGGAATTTCGAAGCTCAAGAAAATGTACTCATGTTCCCCCATTGATCACATTCTCGTGCAGCTGTTCACTGCTTTCTATGACAAAAAATAAAGATAAAAAAGTTAACATTTTGTGACATTGAATGGGGAAAAGTCCACCTGGTGATGATTTTTCAAGTTAATTCGCATTTTCGTAAAAGATCAGGAATACCGACACATGCCTCTTATCTTCTGAATTGTCATGCCTTGCAGGTTACCTAAAATTGATGGGATTATCTAGAACTGTGCACAGATAATGTCGTTCGTATTACGCTTGCATCTTGTCACATTTTTTCCCCGGCCACCTCTTCGGAACAGTGAATTTGTGAATATCGCTACCTCACAATAAAACACACACTTCAACAATAATGAAAATACTAATGACAATGTAAGACATATTTTCTAACATTTTTATAACTTGATAATACTGAACGTACCCATGAGGGGGGGGGGTGGCGGAAGGATCCGTGAAGTTGAGATGAAGCGACAATCATCATCAGCTCTAAAGTACAGTTATTTACATATCTCAATATCTAAACATACATGAGCAGTTTAGCCACAGTATACAAGAGAAAACGTAAAGAAAAAACACATAAAAACAATGTAAGTTCGCCGGGACCAGTGCTTCGGCCTCCCCCGCCTCCCCGGGAAGAAGGTTGTCTGGGAAAGTGGACGCTGCTTGCCGTCTGTCGCAATGTAAAAATGTAAATAAAAATCACATAACGACACTAAAAGGTTAACGGGACCAGTGCTCCGGCCTTCCCCACCTCCCCGGGAGGATGGTTCTGAACTAGAGTGAAGCTCCTTGCGGTCTATCACAGCAACCGTTTTTCGCACCCCTGGGTAGTAAGCTAGCAAGTAGGTAGTTAGTCGCGAAACAGGGGTTTTTAACTGATCTCTAAGCGGGCACCTGCGTTTCGGCTTCTCCCTCTTCTCAGGATGCATTATCCACCCACTGGCTTGCAACAGGATTCGCTGAAAGGCAACGCTCCTTCGGGACTTGTCCATTCTGCCGCCAGTGAACCTGCCCATTCTGCCAGCTCAGAGCTACCAACTTTCTGGTTGACTTCAGCATCACTCATCATGGGTCGAGGAAAGTCCTTACTCAATTTCTCGTGAGTAGCGGATTCTGTTTCGACGAATCGAAGGCTCAGCTTGGGGCCATCCGGTTCGAGAACCGGGCGGCTCGGAGACCCCCAGACCGTCTGCTTACTGCACTCACCTGCGCACTGACAACATGAGTGTTGCAGGAAATCTCAGCACCCGGTCGAAGGATTCATTCGTCATGGGTAGGGGCGAATTTTGATGATCTAAAACATATCCAAAAATGACCAATAAAATGCTCTTAAAATGTTTTAAAATGCTCTAAAAACAAAGAAAAATGGCGTAAAAAATTTGATCAAAACCACTTCATATGAACAACAGAACTGTTGGATATGTTACTGATGTAATCGAGGCTTATTCCTTTTGTTCGAGTGAACTCGGCTGACAAACTCTTGGTTTAGACTGGTCTTTACACGACAACATCTGATTTTCTTTATCGGGAATGTCAAACTGACAATGGCGCCTATAAGTGTCACAGGAACCCTTAGATTACATAGTACAGACAACTGCTGACATTGCAATATACGAGAGCGAAGGGATCGAATAATATTCTTAGGAATTCAATACATAGGAGAACATTTGCTGCACCTTGTAAATATTGTTTGAAACATGACCCATTAATATAATATTAAAATGGATGAAATCTGCAAGAATGCATTAAAAGACGTAGAAAGGTAAAAAATACAGCTGAAATCGATGAAACACATTTTAAATGATTCAGTTCAAGTTAATTAGTATTGTCCAACACAATTAATAGTAATGTCCGTTCTATTACGGAAGGCTGGGGCGTTTTCCCCTGCTGCCAAATGTGCTCCTGCGCCGAAGAATTCCTCGGCTTGGGGGGTTTTCCCCTTCGGGCATCTCCTCCAGCGGGGGCTGACCCAGTCGGAACAAGCTCTAAGGACCCGAATGGTCTCCCAACGTGTGTGGTAGTGGAGTGCGTGAAAGTGTGTGTGTGTGTGTGTGTGTGTGTGTGTGTGTCTGTGTGTAAGGTATTATGAGGGGACAAGGATTGGGAAAGGAAAGATCGCGTGCGGGCCGTGGTCCGCTTGCAAGACGTTTTGTCCGCCATATGCCTGGTAGCGATCAGACCAACTGGTCGCTATTCTCCCCTAGATAGCAGTCGAATGATTGTTCTAACTGTAAATTTCTTCCCGTATAATACAGACATTTTCACTATTTCTTGTCATATACATGAAATAATTAAATTTTGAAATTTTTGGCTCTTTACTAATTTTTCATAAGAATTTCCTTACAAAAATATATGAATTATACAAAATATGGTGATTTGAACTTATTTAAAACTAAATAATACAAATGTTCAGAAGACTCTGGCAGGAGTGAGTCACGAGACGGGGCCTATCTGATTACGCTTCCTATTCACATCCCAAAGAACATGCTTTCAGCGCTTCACAATAAAGCAACAATTTACTGGATTCTTTAGTGCTTCGTAGAAGCCGGAATATTTGTCAAGACGGCTTTGACGGAAGTGATGTCGTGGGTTTGGACGGAAGTGATGGACCGCGTTCTGAACCTTCCCGAGCGTTGAGCGAGTCGCTTCGGACGAAGCTGCCGAGAGAAAATCCGGCTCAGACGGTCGGGGAAAATGCAGAATTCCGCGAATCCGAAGTGGCCAAGCGAAAAGTTTCCTAGCGATAAAGGAAATACCCAGTATATACATATTCCCAATGTGTATTCCAAATAAACCGATAGAGAAAAAATTGTTCTGTGGACGTGCCTTTTTATGCCTTTGATACGACACAAAGTTGTGGAATATTCTAGACACATTTCACCACATTGTTAATGTACAATAAAGCTACGTGTGAAAAATTTGAGGGGCGATAACGTCGGCCGGACATTTGCTGGTTATGACAACTCTACAACGTTGTTTCCATTTTTGCCGTTTGGTAAAATTTATGTTTATTGTATAATCCGTTATTCATTGTCTGCTACTTCACTCAGATGAAATAGTTCATGGGTTAATTTAATACAGAAGTATACTACCTGTTGCTGGGCGAGAGGTTACATTATGGTAAGTTTGTTGTAAAGCGACATTGCGAGGCCTGAAAGGATTTTGTGGGCTGGAAGTTTCATTACGCCACCTCCATATCGTTTTTCTTGGATTACTGCCTGCCTATTCCCACTTAGTTCCGGCCAGCTAAGAAAGATTTTGTCCCATTCCATTTGAGTTTGCCACAAAGCTAATTGCCAAGAACCAAATTATATTTTTCGAGAAAGAGTTCCCGCCATGCCGAAAATAGAGTCTACTGAAACGATTGAAGAAATGAGAAGACATTTATCGTTAGACTGGGCCTGAGTCACCAAAAAGGTAAACATTTAAAACTTCAACACATATGAGGAAAGATGAGTTGCTATACAATATTTATTCGTAGAGTGCTATACAATATTTATTTGTAATTTAAAAATAGGAAAAGTATGATGGAAATCAAAATAATTAAAAGAAGAACTTCGGAATAGGTTGGTGTAAAAACATTTAAGAAATACTGCCATTTTTGCACTTATTAGTATTAAATATTTATTCTCAGTTTAAAGGAGGCACACGCCAACCTGGATGGTGTAGGTGGCTCTGACGTGTAGCGATCTGGTCTGAAGGGCCGCGGGTTCGAGTCCCACCGTGGGCATGGTTGTTAAACAATGCTTTGTGTATGTGTTGTCGCTGAGGGCCTCCTGG
Source organism: Gryllus bimaculatus (assembly GCA_017312745.1). Taxonomy (NCBI): domain Eukaryota; kingdom Metazoa; phylum Arthropoda; class Insecta; order Orthoptera; family Gryllidae; genus Gryllus; species Gryllus bimaculatus. Next base: position 72,573 of record BOPP01000101.1, read on the forward strand.
GTCCGCTGATCTCTGACCGAGGAGTCCGCAAGTGTTTCTAGTTTAAAAAGGTGAATGTGTCCCCGCGAAGGACATAGTGAGTACCCCGTGCGGATAGTCGAAACGACCTCCCCTGAAGCTGGAAAAAGCACCAGGACGAAACATTAAAAGAGACAGACATACGACGAAAAAGAAATTAATAAAATTAAGAGTTAAACTGCAGAATGGGTATGTACAAAAACATAGAAGAAAAACTGCTCGTTTTGCATACATTACTACCGCTTTGTAGACTGCAGCTCTTAATATTCATTCATAATTTAAAGGCGGCAGACAACGAAATCAAATGAGCAAAATATTAGGAGTGTATTACAGAATGGGTGTGAAGAAAAATATAGAAGAAAATCCTCTACTTTTGCTCATATTACTGCCGCTTTGCAGACTGCTGTTCTTAATATTCATCCATGATTTAAAGGCGGCAGACTACAACGAAAACAAATGAGCAAAATATTAGGAGTTATATTACAGAATGGGAGTGTATAAAAATACAGAAGGAAAACCTCTACTTTTGCTCATATTACTAACGCTTTGTAGACTGCAGTTCTTAATATTCATACATAATCTAAAGGCTGCAGACGTACCACGAAAACAAACGAGTAAACTATTAAGAGTTAAACTGTAAAATGTGCGTGTGAATAAAAATATCGAAGAAAAGCCGCTACTCTTGCTCATATTACCACCGCTTTGCAGCGCGTGCTGAGCGTTTATCCCCGAGTGACCGCTAGACGAGCACCGTGGAGTGATTCGAAAGAAGCGGCGTGGGCGGCGGGCGGACGCACTCTGCCCCGCTTGAGCCGTCGCTGCGCGGCGCTGCGCGTCGCTGCGCGCGGGGCCTAATCCGCGCTGAGCCCGCGTGAAAGAGGCGGCTATTAATTCGCTGCGCCCGCTGCACTCGCGCCACTAAATTGCGCCCAGATTTCGTTTTCCTTGAAAGAGCGCCTAAACCCTCGTACCGCCCCACCCCCACCCCACCCCTTCCCCGGTGCGGTCCGTAAGCCCTTCTGCCCCTTCTCCCTTCCGCGCCATTCTCTTCGCCGCGACTCCTCGCTTCACTGCAGTCGTCGCCTTTGGGTGGGGTGCGAGAGGGATGTAGTACTGACCGTTCCTACCTTCCAGACTCCCACTTCAATATTCTCTGCCCATATTTCCTTCTGCATTCTCTTCATTATATTCCTTTGCATTACATATCCCGCCCGATCTACACTTCACGCTCCCTTGCCATGCATTCCCCCAGCACTATATTCACCTCCATTACATTATCCGCCTATACATCTGTCACTACATCTCTTGTCATGGTATCCCCTTGTCACAACTTTTTCGATTCTGCATTTCCCTCCACCACGTTTCTCACCAATTCTTATCCATCATTATATTTCAGGTATTTATATTCCCCATCACTATATTATCCGTCACTACTTACCAATCACTACTTACCCGTCACTAATTACCCGTCTCTACTTACCTGTCACTATTTACCCGTCACTACTTACCCGTCACTATTCACCCGTCTCTAATTACCCGCTACTAGTCACCGCCACTACAGTCTCCTCTAATACATTTCGTGGTCATATATTCCTTCCGTAATCTCGTCCCTTATATCCCACCTTTCCTACTTCACACAATTTACAACCTCTTCTCTTATGTCCCCTCATTTCTTCCATCTCTACATACCTCATCTCCCATTTCTGCACCACTCATATCGCACCACCCTCTCCTAGGACCTTGTCTACTGTATCTTACGCACCTTATCTACCATCCCTCCTGTCCTTCTCTTGAACTCTTCCGCCCCGTTTTCATTGAATCTCCTCCCACTCTCCCGTCCCCTTTCCTCTTCACTTCTCCCCGCCCCCACCCCCTCGTCCCTCACGCCACCAACTGGGTAGGCACATTTCGCGACAACTGCATTAGCGTCCCCCATTTCACTTAGTTACCTCTTGTCCGCCACGCCACTCCTCGCAGCGCCTCCGCCCTCCGTCCGACCAGCGGCCGCTCGTTTCTAAGCGCGCCGAGCCACTATCAGACGAGAGCGCCGAGGGACGAACAGGGGTGGGGCGCGAATATTAAGTGGGTGATGCATGGCGGAAGAGTCCGGTGAAGTATCTGGCTGGCCGTGAAGTATGAAGTACGTGTAAGGGATTCCGCCTGGGAGGCGGCAGACGGCGTGTGTGAAGGATGAGAAGGATAAAGTTGTGTTCGGGCGGGTTGAACGGGGCTTAGTAGATTAGATGTGTCCGGGCAGGATTAGGCGTAGTTCCAAGGAATACTTGCTAAGCGCGGGGGAAGGATGATTTATAGTGGCAGGCCGAAGTGGCTGGTGACCCCAGCCAGGAAAGAGACGAACGCGAGAAACGAGGAGGACCACGTGGGTGGTCGGCTATGTGGTGTAGCAGCGTTGGGCGCGGGATGTATGCGATGCAATAGGATCAGCTCATCGCTTTGTCTGTAACAGTCGCTTAACAATAAGAGCATGACGGAGAGGATCATGGATAACCTTCTGTGTAGGCTTTTGTTCACCTTTCTTTAGGTGAGGAGTTACAGCTCCATCGTTTAGAAATTTGTATCACGACCTCTCCTACCACTAAGTGTTAGTTTCGTTTTTAACGCTTTCCCCCATGTAGCCAAATGGCTACTTCCTTGGTGTTTGTTTTGTGAATTTATAGAGATTGTTTCTCTTTGACGTGCGTGCAAATGTTATTCACGGCTCTAAGGCAATGAATCTTCTGTTTTCAAGAATGATGTTGGTTTATAATAGAGAATATAAAAATATATGAATATGTATAAAAACTTGGAAGACATATGCATGAGAAATATGATGTCATTTGGTCAACGGTCATATAAAGCACATATCCATATGGTAACAGTTCTTAAAAAGTAAATTAATAAATTTAAAAAAATGTTCAAAACTTGTTTTAATGTCTTTTGAGTCTCCTCTTTATCAATTTTATGCCTTAAATATTTGTATATTTCATAGTTAATACTTTTTGCGTTTGGAAGGGTTAACACTTATCAGATGATTGGAAAACGATTCGAAACCATCGCCGTGCGCAATCACTTCCGCCCTTTTCGCAAAGCTCGGGAGAAATCCTGTGATTAAGAGTTTTAACCTTCGCGCGATTAAGTGTGACTTGCGTGATCACAGGGCGGTATTTTTGCCGGCGACGAGCATCCTGCCTTCTTCTCAATATTAGGGCTTCTCTTTATCGTCAGTCATGGGGAATTTATTAACTAACATCAAATTATCATTGTAGTAGATTAAAAATGCATTGAAACAATTTTAATTATTCTGCAGAAAATAAATTTCTCGAGATAATCTGCAAAATCACTCTTCTACTTTGGCTTCACAAACCACTGATGACAAATAAACACACTGTAATAATGGCATAATAAAAAATCGAAATTAATATCTAATGAAGTAGGAAGGTAAAAATCTAATGAAGTAAGATCAAAATGATAAAGAGGGGGAGAGAGAATGTGTGTAAGGTAACTAAATATGTTATAATAAAACGAGAACAGCAAGTATTAGGAATCTAGATTACTAAAATATACTGAAATCACATACAAATTACACGTAATTATTAACCAATTCATTTAATTTACATAATAGTTAATATGAGAAGATTATTGTCACATTTTTTAACAAAAATATGTGAAAAATATTCTAACATATTCATCACTTTCGTGAAAAACAACAACAAAAACTGTCGATCTTGTGGCGGTGTCTTTGCCTGGAAGAGCAAAGACTGACGACGTTGACCACTTTAGGGCAAATTTGACGCAAATGTGAGTGGGCCTTGCACAAGACTTTACCGCTGCATTCATCCCAATAGATAACTAGGGAATACCCGGCTTCTCGCCATGCTGAATTCAAACATCAACGCGCAGTGCCGTTTTATTTTCAAAGGTGGCATCGCCCGCGCAATCGCTCGAAGGTTATGGAACATACTCGTGCATACAGACACCCACACACACGCCCATTTGCATGCATTAAGATATCTCGACGCCAACTGCTCTTCAGAGTTGGTCAGCAGCTTCGGTACTGAGTTTGAGCGTGCAGGACGACATCCAAACACAGCAGCAGTACACTATACGAAAGGAATTGCGCGGTGTTTGAAGTAAAACCACCAATTTCATAATTGTTTGCCAACGTCACAGTCTATTTGTGCCGCTTTTTGTGTATCTCGCTTGCTCTGGAGGAGTACATCAAATGTGATTGAAATAAGCGTCTTCTTTTTGCATTAAAGTCCGCACTATTATCTACTTAATTTGATTGACTTATTTGTTGTCTTTACTCCCACACGCATGCTTTGGTGATTCAGATGATTGAAGCAATATGTACATAGAGCTGACAGTGATGAATACAGAAAATACTTCAGAGGAGGAATAGACAATTTCAGTTCAGATTCCATAAACTTTTTTGAAATGTGTAAACATTTGTGAAGACATTTCATAAATCACTACTTGAAGTACAAATTATACGCGCCTGAATAGCTGAAAGTTACTTTTTAATTAACATGTATTATATACAAGTAATACAGCAATGATGCTCCACATAGTAACTGACAAACACTCTAAATGAAACGCTACCATTGTTCACAGTTAATCCAAGTATACTATTATACCTCCCTTTAATAATGATTTTTCATAAATATTTTACCCACATTTTTTTGAATTTGAATCTAGGCAAAGTGTTGGTGAACATATCAGCTGTCAGATCTCAGAATATATCAAATAAATGGATATATCGAATGCCCACTAAGTTCTTTTCTAGTGTCACGAATGAAGTGATCAGACATCTATGTGCTTTGCCCTACTGTGATATTATTGATTATTTGAAATCTTACTTTGCCCCTGATTGTCACAGTAGATATGTGCAGCAATAGCATTATCGTCTTGTAACATTTCTCAAGTACAGTCTCTTTAGTGCCCTCAGCATAACGATTAGTACTCAGCCTCAATAGTACGTTGCCCCTGTGCATTGCATTTGGGATCTTCAGAGTAAAGAAATCATCCAAGAACATAAATATATAACCAGAATATGATATTCTGTCAAACATATAATTGCTCCAGATAGTGTCCATATCCTTTTAAAGTCGTTATATTTCTTGGTAATTTAAACCATCAACACATGTTCCTTGCGAGTACCTCCCATTTCTTTGGTGGATTTCGAAAGCCTTAGAGCATAAAAATCGTTTAATTTACTTATGTAATTATGCATGTGCAATATCCGGCCGTGTCCCTACTGCAAAGTACATCAATGATCCAATCAATTATCGGTAAACTAAACGTCAGTGTGGTTTCCTTCCATTCCAGAAGCTTTATTACATTATTTATATCAGGGCATTGAAGAATGAGGTGGGAAAGTGGAGACTGTTGCACAACACTTTGAACAGGATTCTGGATTTGACCTCTTGATTAAATGGCAGAGGTTAAAATTGAAATGAAATACCCTAGTCTTCTAATTACCACCTGTTCTGTCCTCTTAAAGTGATTTATTGGGAGAGCTGGGTCAAGATTAGATTGTCTGACTGAATGGAGTTTGGAGACATTCACCTGCGCGGTAGTACCAATAACTACTGTAGGAGTCCTTTCCAAACTTTTTGAAGTCTTGCAAAGTGCCTTGAATTTAGTTGTCGGCGCATGTAAATGATGGGGCCAGTTATGAGGCTGCATCAGCTTTTTCATTGTCAATTATTTCGTTGTGCGAGGGGATTCATATTATTTCTATTTGGGTCCTATTTACATAAGGTGTCCAGAAATTAGTCGCGCAGTTCCTTTTTGAGCCCCTGACGCATATTTCTTTGGAAGAGAAACGGGACTCCAATATGTTCCAATTTTTGTTACAATGACTAATTTATGTAAAGGGCCGTCAACAATTTAAATTGGTCATAATGTTTTCCGTTGGTTTTCCATTGGTTTATAAAGATGAAAGCGCGAGTAAATCATACGTTCATGTGCCATGTAACAAGTGTGTTTCGCAAGCGTGTTTGATTTTGTATATGCTTTATCGCTATCGAAAATGTTACAGAGAAGTTCAATAATCTGAATCTTTTACATCTGTGACTTAGCAAGCAATTTTAATTGAGGAATACGGGCCAACTTTATGTTACATGTCCCGTTTTGTCCCGTCTTTTTAGTCAAGAAAAAGTCACAATGTCACGCTTTTTAGTGAAGAATAAGTCACAATGTCCCATTTTTTTGGGGGGGGGGGTGTTAATATCTGGTCACCTAAGACAACTTAATTTTCTAGAAACCCATAGAATTGTTTAGTTTGTACGTTTCCACAACGTTTCCCGGAAGGAATTTGCAGACGGGACATCTTTGTGTGGGCGTCGAGGTTCTCGGAAGACGCTCCGCCCACGTCTGTGCGTTCTGAAACGAGGTGCTAGGTGGCGACACAAGCAAAGGGCAGGCAGATTGGGTGAACACCCTTGGAAGCAGAGATATGCTCGTTTTTAGTATAGAAAGATTAAGGACCTTGCATTGGGATATAATAAATAGGGAGCGGATTTCTATGATTAGACATATTTTTGTCTGTTACTTCACGGCATAGCTATGTGAAATGTCTTGGCATTTGGTTTGTATTGAATGCTATGTAGACTAACATGTTAGTGTATATTTGTGTACATTCGGCAAATTTTCCTGTTTATTCATATTTCTGTAATTCGATATTTTGCATATTTCGTTAAATAGAGACTTATCTATTAAACGTTGCATCTTTTCATGGAATTTCTATTTATTTGTTTATTGATTAGAATGAGCTAGTCAGTTTCCGTTTTTTCTTTTCGGTAGATGATAAAATACTTGTGAAAATGGAGGATATTTCTTGACAATTTTTTTAAAAACCTGACAGAAGAAATGCAACAAGACAAACTCTGTACTTCACTAGAGTGGTGAATATTTATTTCCACTATTTCTCCTGTAATGTACAGTAGATTATATTATGTTTGCAGAAAAATATATTTTTACTATCAAAACATGATTCTCCTAAATTTTATCAAGTAAGGTTTATATAAGAAAAGAAACATTATTAATTTTATTGCATATAAAAGGGAATATTTCTGATTTATTAAGGCATAAATGTATACATTTTTAATAGCTTATTTCAAGATTTTTAGAGCATAAAAATTCTCACCTTTGTAATAAACCTTACATACAATTATGAGATTTGTACTAATTTGCCATACAAATAATACAACACATATAATTAGTTTGAGATATGTAATACTTTGTTTTTACCTCGGAGTGACCAGCTCTAATTGACGATATTAGACAATTGTGGTAATAAAACCTTAAATATAATAAATCTGTTACATACTTTATTTTTCTGAAAATAAATTTTTCATCCTTAAAGAACTGCGTAAGTCTAGAAAGATGTCGTTTCTGATATCAATTTTTCGAAAATAGTTTTAACTTATGCTCTGTATTCTAAATTTTGAGTCCACTGCATTATATGTATTGTAATGTAATTTAGTGCAAAGGTTCCGTTGATACATTTTCGATCACTTAAAGGAGCAGCGTTTATGAATCTAAGTCTCTATTTTGAGATACATATCCGAGGAAAAGATAGACAGTTGTTTTGAGCCATACTTTACGTATTTATTAAAGATTACCTTGCGAGACTGCTACGAATTTCGTTCTTAGTAATTCTTGTTTCACGCAGTTTCCTTCTACCACAGAAACAATTTATAGCGTGTTATGAACACACAACAGTTTCCGATTCTGGTGAATCATATATAAGATTGTGGCCAACACTTTCTAGTTGTGTTTCTGATTTTTCTTTTCTACGAGTACGTTCTCAAACTTACAGGTTTGAAAATATCCCATCTTTCCCAATTGGTGAATGATAGCGAAACTACCAGTATCTATCTCTTGGGGATGATTAGAAAGCGGGGTTTTATTTTCTTCAGAGAAATCTCTTTCGGGTCCGAAAAGCTATGGAACTATTGTACTAGGTCCAAGAATCTCACTCTAATTTGACGTCATATGATTCATGAGTAATGATCGTCACCTCAAAATGCCACATTCACTACTCTTTCATCGTGAGCCAAACGCTTGCTTCACAGAAAACTGTGAGTACTAAAAAAGGACGTTGCTATTGTATTATCACGTTGTATGGACATACGTCCACATAATATATTCCAATAAATTTAATGTCTGACGTTCGGAGCAGTAGCCTATGATGAATTGATGTTTGGTTTCGAAATGAATTAATTTACTGGCAGCATCAATATTCAACACTATAACCTGGCATTGAATACAGAATTACATCGCGGCGAAATTCACATATTTCCATATGAAAACCAGCAGCTTATCAATCACCTCGAAATATTCTCTTTGTTGTTGTAACTGTTTCACCCGATTGACAACAATCTATTCGTAATGCTTAACGGTTTACAACGTGTGTTCTTTACACTTACATGCACTGCACTACCACATGTTGGGAGACCAGGTGGGGGCTTAGGGGTTTGGGGTTTGTCCCGGCTGCACGACTGGGAGATACCTTGAGGCGGAAATTCCCCGCAAGCCGAGTGTAAGTCGACACCAGATCTCACAGAAGGAGAGGAACACTTCTACTACCTTCAACGAAAAACATTTACTGCATTCAAAGGACTAATGACTACAGCAGTTGAGGCGCGCGAAAACATAAATCGTTACAATTTATTATTATTGAACCCACAAAACATGAGTGTCTCCCAAGTTATGTTAAATGTTGTTATCTTCTTGTAAGCCAAACTAGCCTTTAGGTTATTGATTTGTATTGTAGTACGCTTGAAGTGCCCTCTGTTCTGTTTGTTGCACTGTTCCGATGCCTGCATGCGATGACCTCACAATTGGACGTACATGCCTCTATATCTAGGCTACCTTGTTTGAGTAAATAAAAGTTTTCGTTCACAATTATAGAAACAATTCGTTGATTCCATTATTGAAACGGAACATTGTTTTTCTAATTTTTTATTTTTTTATTTTTATTATTCTGTTTATTTACAGTCTGTTTTCTTAACAAACATTCAGTAAATGCGATAATCATGCATTAATTGAAGCTAGAGTACATCGTCATGTGGGTTGTTTGAAACGGAATGGTAATTCCAGAATATGATATATTTTCAGTCGATCTTCTTCCTCACTATTATCCACTAGATTGATGGCTGATGGATTTGGATGTTTGGCTAACCGCTCTTGGTAGGGGGTGCTGAGTGATTTCTTCATATATTGAAGGTATCTTAAGGTCTCGACGTAGTGTTTCATTCGTCACGTACCACGGTGCATTGGCTGATCTTCTACTACATTTTGACTCGAATAATTTTTCTAAGTGTTCGAGAGAATGAAAGTCTTTATATGAGAAGTGTCAATTTTAATGCACGAACTTGGAGGAAGGACATCTCCAATACAGCCATTTAACTGATGGGTACTAAACGTAAAGAAAATAGAACTTCAACATTTTTTAAAATTATTTTGATGTGTTACACTGCTATTCAAGAAAAGATAGCTTTGTTAATTATGAACGGATGGTTGAGAAATCAATTCATTCTAATAACGTTGAAGCAGACCCCGCAGAGCTATCTTCGTTTCTATCTCCTCTCGAATAGTCTCTCTTCCCCTTTGTCGCTATCTCCTCCTCTACTGCCTACAGCGAATTGGTCAGACGGAAGCCGCAGATCGAATTAGCAGTTCCTGATTGAGCACACTGAAGCGATTGACGAAGTAGCAGCTGTGACCAGTGTTGCCAACTAACGTGACATCTCCCAGAATTAGTGCACATTCCATTTTAGGAAGGAAAGTAATTCTTTTTCTGGGATGGGGACACCATTCATTGAGAATTGTAGTGTAAGACCGAACATAATATAGAACATTCTTTAGATTAAATGTACACTTTTCTCGCACAGGTGTATTGTTATCATTAAAATACACTATGTGATCAGAATCATCCAGACACATCGAAATTGGTTTTATAGTGTGGGTTTTCATGGAGAAGGCTTGCACCCCTTGTTGCTTTGTGTGACACTATCACGCCACAGACCTATGTTGATGTTTTAAACGTCTTCTTGCTTCCCACTGTTGAAGAGCGATTCAGGGATTGCGGTTGCATCTTTCAACATAATCGAGTACCTGGTCATACTACACGGTCTGTGGCGGAGTGGTTACACGACAATAACATCCCTGTAATTCACTGGCCTGCACAGAGTCCTGACTTGAATCCTATCGAACACCTTTGGGATGTTCGATAGGATTCAAGTTCGATTAGATGGGATGTTCGATAGGATCGATGGAACGGCGACTTCGTGCCAGGCCTCACCGACCTACATCAATACCTCTCGTCAGTGCAGCACTCCGTCAAGAATGGGCTGACATTCCCGAAGAAACTTTCCAGCACCTGATTGAAAGTATGCCTGCGAGACTGTAGGCTTTCATTAAGGCTAAGGGTGGGCCAACACCCTATTGAATTCCAGAATTACCGATAGAAGTCGCTACGAAGTAGTGAGTCATTTTCAGATACGTGTCCGGATACTCTTGATCACAAGTTCTCTCTGAACTCGTAGAATCTCGTGCACTTCATGAACCATGGTTTCGAAAGTGAAAATAGCTTCGTATAGAAACCTAACCTCAAACGAAGGTCTCTTTTATGCTTCATGCTTAGATAGAGCCTTCACCTAAAACGTGCAAATACGCAGAAAATCTCGAGAGACTACACATTTATGCGTTCTTATGAAAGTTACATCAGACTCTGACAACATTACATTTTTGGCTATCCGAGATGCAATCAGCAGTATAGCTTTGAAGACTGCCACAGCAAGATGGCCGAAACGTCAGCACAATTGACCGTGACGCGGCTCATCCCGGATAGCCAAAAATGTATTGACACCGGCCGCGGAAGACTACGAACGCATGAGACAGCATTGAATTTCAATTAGTATTATCGGCAATGTTATATGTATAGAATGCGAAATAAATAGAAAGATGTTTATCTATCTACACAGTAATATGTAGCTTTTATATAAGAGTTCCGTAAAATTAAGAAATATACTAAAATGAAACGGTATAGTATATAACTGAGATAATACTATACATTTGCACTTTAATATGTACTGATGTTGGGCAGATTACGTTTTGTCGCAAGATATTTTATGAACCCTTTTGTCACAAGATATTTTATGAACCCGCGGAACGTCAGTGCATGGTGGGTAGCATAACACAAAGGCGAAATGTCACTTACGTAACTTCGTTACATGATATTTTGCTGAACGTGTTGATTTGCTAATAGTGACCATCTTTGACACTTAAACATGCCACAGACGTTGGTGATATTTAGCTGAATTCGACCTAGATACCTAACTAGAGTCAAAACCGTCAGGACTCGAACCTAGGACCTACCGATGCTAGTAAAATAACAAAATACCCTAAACATTCTCGTCATATCCAATCCTCGTAAAAAAGAAAAAAAATGATTTTTTTATAAACCATAATGTTTAAGATAATTACACTGGCACACAAAATTTAAAAAAATGGTCAGACCCAAAGACTTGACACATGTTGCCACATGTATGTCAACGCGCTGAATTCGAATCCGAAGCCAGAATTGCGCTACCGCCCTTAATTTTTTTAAATGGCGAAAAACACATGCGAGGATTAGATTTTTTGTGTCTTGTGGCATTATACTATACAGAACCCAAACGTTGTCAGATTTGACATGATCAAGACTTGACACATATTTTGGTATGCGTGTCGACGAGCTGAATACGAATCTGAAGTCAGAATTGCGCCACCACTTTTCAGTTTTTTTGGTAAAAATCTACCGTGAAATGTACAATTCACAATTTCACGGCGGTTTCTTGCGCTTAAAAAAGCAAAACATTAAGAAGGTGGTGGCGCAATTCTGGCTTCGGATTCGGTTTCAGCACGTCGACATACATACAGAAACATGTGCCAAGTCTTGGGGTCTGACAACTTTTGGATTCTGTAGAGTATAATGCTACCAGACATCAAACTCTAGTATTCGCATCTGTTTTTCGCGATTTAAAAAACAAATAGAAAGGGGTGGCGCAATTCTCGCTTCGGATTCAGCGCGTCGACATACGTAGAGGAACACGTGCCAAGTTGGGTCTGACTAAACTTTATTTAGTGTGCCAGTGTAATTATCTTAAACACCATGGTTTATAACAAATTCAATCTTTTTCCTCTTTCACAAGAATTGGATATGAAGAAAATGTTTAAGGTATTTTGCTAGTTTATTATATTTTTCAATTTCTGGGCGTTGCGCGAGTCTCGCATAGAACACCACCCCAGTGGAAGCGCAGAATGCTGCAGAAGGGCCGTGTCGACGTTTTATCTCCATCTCTCTTGTTTTCCAATCGCACGATTCGCATTGCGAGGCAGCCAATCATCGAGCGACGGATGATTTCGCTCGCGAGAAATCTCGCACGGGCGAGCGACCGAGTTGTGTGAAGTTAGCCGGCGAAACAGAGGGTCGAGTTAAATTTATGACGCTCCTCGGTGAGTGTTCGGTGAGTCCATCGACCGTTAAATCCCCAAAGCGCGGATGCGATCCCGGGTGAGTCACGTGCAGTTTCGAAGGTCGGAGAATTCACAGGGGACACGCCATATGTGCGGGATTGTGAAAGAACTCTGGAAGAATGCTCGACAGAATTGAATTCTATGGCAATTCAGTTAGGTGCTGCTACGTAGAGAACAAATAAAAACACAGATCTTCATCAACCCTTCTTGAAAATTTTATTTTACAATGTTTGTCCTAAACATGATTGTGAACTAAAGCTCTAAAGTACGCCTTTGACAAAACATATTGTTTAAAAGCTCTGGATTGGACTTTTGGCGTTTAGTCATACCGTATATCCCTCTTATTGTGCATATACCCATCAGACTAGCATATAAACTAGAACTTGCCCTCACTTCAACTTCCCGAAAACCTAGGTTGGACGCCCCTCTACTAGAGTGCTTCTATTTCTAAGGTCGGTCGAAGGAAAATGTACACTAATCCATCCGAGTTTATAAACCACCCTTTCCCAAATTCCTCCCAGTTCAGGACAGTTTATTAAGACGAGCTCAATACACACAAAACCATATTGATTCTTGCGGAGCTGATGAGGCTTCGTCCGTATTCCCCCCTCCCCCGTGCACTCCAGACCACTGAAGTCAGGCGAGAGTTTCTGCAGCCCTGTCAGGGCTTTTATTTGTGGGACCGAAATTCTATCCCCTCCCGCGGTTCTTCTCAATCCCCTTCCTTGGCACTAACAATGTGGATATCTTCAAAATTAGAAACGGGCAGCCGCTTCCAATTCTACCAGTATTAAATTGAGGTTATACTAAAATAATACTTCTTCTACTATTCATAATAAAAATTGTTCCATTTATGTGTTTTTAAATGTATAAAAATACAAATATGTTCAGTGTAGATATGTTAATATAATATTGATTTTTTTGTAATATCAGGCAAGCATTCATCTTAAGGCTATTGTCGAGTAAGTTAAGTATCAGGTGGTTTGGACTATTAGGTGATTATAAAAATTAATAATGATAATTTTCCCAAAAAGTCAGAAGGCTTCATGCCCACTGGTATGTCTCAATTGTGAAAAAATTGCAAAATAGAGGGGAAGAATTTACATTTGTCTGGAGTGCTAGATAAAGTACTATTCAGCAAGTCATATGCAATTCAGTACACCCAGTAATACAAGGTGTGGCTATTAATTTCCAGGACTGCCCCAATAACACCAGAACAGATGATGTGAAACACGTAACCTTTTAATATGTTTGGAAGTAATCCCCATATGCCGTAACACACTCTTGGGTTCGGCTGTATAAGTTGAGGAAACATTTAAAGACCTCTTTCAGAAGGCTCTTCAATGTCGATGTCACATTCTTCTTGATGCCATCAACATCCACAAAGCGGGTTACTTTGATCAGTTTTGAGTCTGGGAAACAAAACGAAGTCAGCGGGGGACAAGTCAGGAGAGTCTGGCGAATGATGCAGTTCCACGGCCTCGTGCTTGGCTAAAAACCTCTTCCCTGGCAACGCAATGTGGGGGCGGGCATTGTCATGCAACAGAAACTAACTCCCATTCTGTCGAAAACGGACGTAGACTTCATTTTGTTTCCCAGACTGAAAACTTTGATCAAAGAAACACGCTTTGTGGATGTTGAAGATATCAAGATAAACGTGCCATCGATATTGAAGGGCCTTCCGACAGAGGACTTTAAAAATTGTTTCCACAACTTATACAGCGGTGCACTGAAGTGTATTACGGCAGATGGGGGTTACTTCTAAACACATTAAAAGGCTGCGTTTTTCACATCATCTGTTCTGTTGTTGTTGGAGCAGTCCTGGAAATTAATAGCCACACCTTGCATAAAACTTCAATCAGGGAGGCGGCGTAGGGTCGGACATGTTTACAACTTCATATATGCGGGGTGGGTGAATTTGAAGGCAAGATTTTAGTTCCCCACCTCTTGTGTTGACTACACACGTTGACCCTAAGCAATAGCTTCTTTGTAATTTAGAGCGTCAGCGCTGGTATGACAGCCTGATTCCTGAAGAAAGTGCGTTGAGGCCCGCTTCAGCAGTTCCAGTTAAATCTACCTTAGTAGCCTTTTCTCTTTGCGCGCTCATGGCTCTGTAGATGTAGCGCTCTTGGCGAGCGGTCGAAAACACCCACAAACGCCTTCTGCAATCAGATACGTTGTCTGCTCAGCGAGGGAACTGATCAATATAAACGATACTGTTATTGACTCTGTATCTGATGGCGAGATTGGAGGTCAAATGAGTAGTGGAAGATAGGAGCTAACATAAATTACGAGGCTTTAGTGTGTTGGGGTGTAAATTAGATCGTTACCAACACATTTCTATTCTGAAGATGATATAAAGTTTCTTTGTAAGAAACCCTTTAGTTACATTGATGTACAGAATATCCCTCAAAATGTGATAGAACAAAAGCTGAGTGTTTTGCACCATTTATGAGAGGGCATCCACAGAAATCTCCAAAAATGCGATGACTTGTTCCTCTGGTGCTTGGACCAGTAAATTCTTGCTCACGACGCAGCGCACAGCAAAGCGATCGTCGTGCATTTCCCTCGCAGATCTTATGAGCCGTGAGAATGCGTGAAAGCGCTTTTAATCAAGAATAAATGGACGTCTTAGAGGCTGTCGGTTTCCTAAATATTTCTGTTTACACATTTCAACTGTGACGCATTCCAATGAACCAATTATACGAGACCACATAGGCGCCATCAGCATGGCAGGCTTGTCCATCAACAATATTTCAAGGATTATCAACAACATTTTTGGCAACAAAGAAAAGAAAAATAAATGTTGGAATCAAAACAGTGTGTGTGCGCTCGGGCGAACGAACCTGGCAGCGTGTACACAAAAGCGGTGGCGGTGGCCAGGAAAGGAGGGGAGGGGAGGGGAGGGGAGGGGAAGGCTGGGGGTGAGTGGGACGGGAAACACAAACACAGGACCATCAGGCCGCGCGCGCCGGATATTACGTCATGTGGAGCGCGTACAAGCCGCGCGTCGCTGCCCTTCACGGTTGACAGCCGCCTTCACATGCCCCGCCCCTCCCCACCCCCTTTCCACCCCTACTCGCTCCCCTCCTCCCGCGCACTACTCTCGCTTCTGCCTAGCTGGCTTTGCACAGTGGGCCAGAGGCTTTGGCGATTTAATTATTCAAGTAATAATTGTAGCAATAATATAATTTTATTTATACACTGATCCAGTAACACAAGGTTATGCCACCTCCCATTATCTTACTATGTACAAGTCGTGACGGTTCAGTATTTGTTTGTGAGAAAAGTGATGAGCATAGGGAAGTGTACACGAAACGTCATGAGTAAAAGTTTCTAACAATAACCAAGTTTATTTTAAAACACAAATTGTTGCTTCTTTTTAGCAACGCATCTCTTAGTCCTTGATGGGCATTCTGAAGTAATCCTCCGTTAAGTTCTGTCTTTTGTTTCGTAGCGTCGCAGTCAGTCAGTGCATTTATTCCTTCAGCCAGGGACTCAATTTTTTCAACCAAGCTTTGCTTTTTCCGATGTCTTTCAACGAATGGTCCCCAACGATCATTCCATAATCTTTATACAATAACAAAAATAATAGTAATAATAGTAATAATGATAATAATAATAATAATAATAGTAATAATAATAATAATAGATTTTATGAGGTGAATACCAAATTTAAAGAAATCGAGATTACGCACGTGTCTTGCCAACCGTGCCACGAAGTAGAAGTACCAAAAAGTACCCACACCCCTAAAAATATTAATATTATAATAAATATTATAATCTTCGGAAAGTTCCTATTTTGTAGTGTGCCAAGAAGTCCCAAGGAATCATCACTGGAATGGCCACAGTAAATCTGCTTTTAAGGGGCATAAACACGCCGCTTTACTCGAAGTTACTTACTAGTGATGTACCAAGAAAGAGATATGATGGGACTAGCATACGTCGTCAAGTGTTTAAAACTATAAATATTTTGAATTCGACTCTAAAGGAAAATATTTTGCGGCGTAAAAATACCTGCAACCGTCAACGCACTTTGCAAAAGAATAGAAAATCTAGAGTCCAAAAATTAATGACCGCCCTGAATAACCACGAAAGATCGTGGGTTTCCGCTTCGGAAATGTATGTTTGCATGTGCCCGACTGTGTGAGTAGTGTTTACCTTTGGGCCGACAACCTTACTGTTGGAAAAACGGCTCAAATGAGTGGAATATAAAATCAAACTAAGCGAAAAGAAATAAATAAAATTAAATGAGGAAATGTCGATCCCGGGATTTTGTCGGAGTGATTTAGGAATTCTGGCCGGATTCCAACACAACTCCAAATGGGCTGGCTAGAGGGCCGGCGGTCCATTCCGCGCGTCCACCTTGGGCCAAGGCACCATGGCATAATTTTATGGTGCTAATGCATTTTACCATTACGAAAGCAAATAGCTGAATGCTTTGCAAAATGCTAATGCATTTCGCTATTTATTTATTTATTTATTTATTTATTTATTTATTTATTTATTTATTTATTTATTTATTTATTTAATTTATTTGCAGCACATCTCTTGTGCGCCTTGTTAGATTGTGCAGTTCAGTGCACTTCGAAGTCGCATTTGCATTTTTGAATGTGCGTTTCCGCTACACTTCACACGGAGTAAGTAATTTTCAGGATTAAATCGCAAGGAATTCCACTAGTCCCATCAATTCGAATTTGCGTTCATATTGTTGTATCATAACAATCGTGGATGTGGCTCCAAAAAAGAGAAATATATGATTTAACCTGAAGCGTAGCTTGAAGCCAGCAGGCTGCAATTACAAATAGGGAGAATTCTAGTGTATATATTTTTTCCACGGCCAAATTTTTTGTGAGAATCACTTTTATAAATATTAAACCATCAGGTTTTCAATTCATGATATTGAGAATATTATTTATTTTGTTTCAGAAATGTCATATAACGTGTAAATAAGATACTGCGCGTTTGATGATGGACATGTCAAAATCAAAGTTTATTATTAATGCTGCTATGTTCTCTTTATTTTAATGTAAACAAGGTAAAATATGGTATTCCCTTGGGCAGTTTTCTGTCCCACGTTTTGATAATGAAGACACTGACGTCTCCACTATGTTCTAAAAAATGGTTTATGACATCGGTCATGTGAAATAAATGCTTATTGAAACCGCCTCGCCTTAAGGATAAGCTTATGAATGTTACAAAACAACAGAAATCGTTAGCAAAGTAATGCTGCAGTAAAAATATTTTTTAACAAAATGACAAAATAAACATTAAGTAAAAACGTTGTAATTTTATTTTTCCTTTCTGAATGACTTACACTGTTGTTTTGTTCGTAAGATACTTAGAATCTCTCTTTGCCTCAGAACTTCACCTTTCAAACACTAGTGCTCGATGAGGTGTCTATCAATGAGAGGCAAATGCCAGTGTTAAACATCTTTATATGTGGCAGCGGGCCATGCAGGTTTGGCCGCTACTTATCGAGTCAATCCGACCGCCGCGAAGGGAGGAGAGGGAGAGTGCTCGGGCGCGATCGTCTCTGATGTAGTGAAAGGCGAGCAGTGCGCATGGAACTGCAGCGGGCCACCCCGGGCAGTCTGGCCCTCGTTCTTGGATTTGAGAAGCTCTGTCGATAAATCGGGCAGAGGACATTTGAGAACTGTAATGCGTTTCAATGTGATGTTTCGGTACACTCATTTTTTAAGGCATATAAGAAACATGAATGTTTGAAATGCATTAAAAATAATTTTAAATAAGTGTATTCTCCTCGCATTGTGATTTTGAAGCTGATAACTTTTTGAGATGACAATTTTCATATAACGAACTTACAAATTGTTGATTTTTCCTAATTAATACTCAAGTCTTCATGTGCCAACGCTCAGCAGAAGCACGAATCCTCTTTAGCTGCATCAAAACATGACCTGCCCAACTCTAGTGCATCAGAGCCCGCCTACCAATGAGTGGATTACCAAAATACCAATACCAATTGTGGCAGGATTTTCAACCATGGCCAGATAGCTAGGTCGAGTTCTGCCACTGTCTGGACGAGAAGTCTAGCGGCCGGCTGCTCTGATCGGTAGTTTTCCAGATGAAGGAATACCAGATGAATGCCGGAGCACGGACCGCGCGTGATTTTTCCTTACCCTTCCCTGACCTAACCTCACCCCTTACCAACTCTTACACATTCATGCATCACACTACCACATATGCCGGGGTTCGGAAGCTTGGAATTTTTCCCAGCTGGAGCGGTTCCCCGCTGGAGGAAGATACCTGTTTTTAGGGAAAACCCTGTTAGCCGACCGCTAGGTCAGCGCCGGATCTCACCATCCAGCGGAGAATTGAATTGAATTGAATTTGCCTTATTTTACGTGGCGAGACTCGGGCCATCAGGCCCGCTCTTCCGTCTGACCACGCAAATTTCGCTACGCTCCTTTCATCAACTAGCAGAGAAAGGAGGTATTTCTTGGAGAAACAGGCGATTTGAATTTAGCTCAGAGGCGTCATTTAGGCTTGAGGATCTTTTACATGCAAGTAAATCTACGAACATGGGACAGCCGGCTTTACTTCCCCTCCGAAGGAAGGCGTACGAAGGATTTTTTCGCCCTTAAAAATCCACGGCTCTGATCGGGTTTGAACCCGCCAACTTGGGTACAACAGTCCAGTACGCTAACCGTTACACCATCGCAGCCGAGAAGATCATTGCCACCTGTTGAGCAACGAGCATGCTCAACACGTACACGACTAATGACCTTAGCAGTTGACTCAACGGGAATCACTAATGAATCAATTAAAAAACGTCTGAATATACTGCCTTTCATTATCTGTTCTTCTCACTGCGTCGCTAGCGTCGGGCGCGCACTGGGTGCTTCGAATCTTCTACGACTGAAGTGTAGGTTCGAAAATCCTCCGCATGCGTGTGAGCGCGCTGTTTTGTAATTTCATCGACAGCACTCGCAACGTCAGGGAGATAGAGAAGGAAACTACGGAAGTGAGTGCAGAATTACAGCATGATGATAGTAAACGTCACGAGATTTTTTTTTTTGGCTTCAGTCTGTTTTCTCGGACGTTCGTATTTCAACTTAATCCAATGAAATGACATTTTTTTTATAAACCAGACGATAAATTAAAAGAAACAAACATCGAATTTAAAGCGTAACTAGAACATTCACAAAAAATTCGATCACGGTCCCAAAACGATATTTGCTTCACTTACAATGTCATTATTTATCTTTTATTTTAATTTGAGTGTTTGGTATTGCTTTTTCTAAATAACTGCGGAATGAAATTGTATTTTTGACTTACTTTCGTGCTCAGTTATTGTATTTTTTGAATTTTGTTTGTGTTCTCTCCGGAAATACTGAAATTGCTTGTATTACATTGGTTGGTTTTTTACGAATATTATACCTAGGTAACTATCCCGACTGTGAAGTATCTATATCGTAGATTGTTTACGAACACGAATTATCCCAATTAAATATCACGATTTTATATATATATATATATATATATATATATATATATATATATACATACATACATACACAGACACACTCACTCATATTTTATCCCTCCTCCAGCCCAGCATCTATCCTCTCTCACAAACACGATGTCTGTAGGAGGGAGCCTCATATGCGGTGTTTCGGTGTTTGAGTCTTGGTAGGGGTATGTACGAAGACGTCAGCAGCTCTTCGGACTCTCTTGGCTTCAGCGACCTCACGCGGTGTATGGAGGAACTTATCTCAGATATTTTTCGGGCAATAACGTCGCGCGTACACTTACTTCCCGAACGCGAAGTACACTTTAGTGTGTGTAAGTAATGTAGGCATTTACTTGGCACATGAGCGTAGTGGCCATTGGCCGAAAGTGTCTTAAAAGGTTCTCCCATTGACCGCGTTGTGTCGCAAAAGCTAAGTTTATTTGAGTAGCTGCTGAAGATTTTCGTACATATCCCACCGCCGGAATTGAATCTCACTCTCACAGACGTCTTCTCACAAGTGCTTTACCCACTGCTACTTCTCAGTGTTGCTACATGGGCCGCCAAATTAATTTAAATTTGGCGCCATGCTTCAAACAGCTCAGTTTCTCTGCTCTTTGAAGGCTTTTTTTTAAATCGATTGTCAACTTCTTCAACTGGTTCTAAAAGTCACCAATAGATAGCCCCACCCCTAAGCGGCCGCGACGAAAGTTTTACGCATTGTCAGATTTCCCGAAATCCATTTTTTTTGCACATTTGAGGCGACGAGCTCGCATTGCTAGAAAATCAGAGGAGCCGCGAGCAGTTTCGTAGCGATCGTGCAGAGAAGCTAAGTGAAACGTGTATTAAGCGCGTGGAAGGATTGATTGGGTACGTTGGGAAGCAATTTCCAGCACATTTCTGCTGTCTCTCTGACCTCAAACTCGAAAACGCGGCAGGGGAAAAAGAGGCGTGCATAAGCACCAAATGTGAAATTCGTAAGGAAAACGTTTACTTTCGTCCAGAGTTGGCCATGGCAATCTCTTCAAAACTCATTTATTCTTTCGGCAAAGTAATTTTTGTCAATCATGTGTCGCTTCTTTCCAGAGCTCTTTCGTCTGATGAAGACAGAGAAGGTGATACACGTTCCACTTTCTGCTAATGCTCTCCCAATTAATCTAAACAATATTTCCCAGCCTCAACACAGGTCAATAATCTGACTGGGAAGACGTAGGGTTCCGATGGTGGCGGTCGACACTAGCAACTTACGGTATATCGAATTCAGTCGTCTGGACAAAAATTCCAGCTCTGCTCTGTAGTTTCCCGTGGATTCTCCGATTAATAGGGCGAATGCCTCTCAGTCAACGGACTGCGATCTTTCCTACCTCATCATTGTTCTATCCTCTCTTCTTACACACACACATACACTTAATTTTTGACACTACCGTAAATGCCGGGAGACCAGAGCTTTTATAGGCTGTGGCGGTGTCCCGCTGATGGAGATATTTTGAGGCGGGAAATCCCCAGAAGCCAACGTGCAGTCCGCGCTGGATCATACGATCTTCTCAGGAATGAACACCGTCACCTCTCGCGATAAAACGTGCACTAAACTTACGGGACTAATGATATTAGCAGCTTACGCGCCCTGAAACACACAATTCATTAAATCTGTTTCCTCCCCCTGCATCCATCTCATCTCCACCTTCCCGCACATATTGTACGTTCCTTACCTCTCCTCCTGCGCATCCCCGTCCAATCACACCATCTCTCCTGGGCCTCCGCCTTCCATCGCTGCGCCCCCGCTGCCGCCCACGCAGCGTCGCAGACGGACGAGGCGGGCGACGAGGGGCGACGGCGCGCGCAAGTTTTGACAGCCATTCCCCCCCCCCACCTCATCCTC
>BOPP01000101.1:94548-107832 GCA_017312745.1 Gryllus bimaculatus
ACGGAGTGGGGATGGGGGAGGCGGGAGGGGAGGGGGGCTGGTGTCACTCCGGATGGAGGTCATAGGCGCCGTCAGTCATTGCACTGCGGTTCGCAAGGGGCCATCACACACGGCGCATGCGAAATAATAAATCGGCGTTTGGTGGCTTTCAGGATATTGTGGACCTCTCTAAAGTTGGTACTAGCACAATCGGTTGTCATAAAAATGCCACTGTGTGTAATAGTTTTTTCGTGTAGTTCACTAAATATGCTCATTAATTCCATGAAAAACCGTTTGATTATGTCTAGTTAATACCATTCCTTCCATTTGAAAATATTTCGTGGAAACAAAAACACTGCAAGGCCCACTAAAATAGATATTTTTCAAAAGCAATATGACATCATTAAATGTATGACTGGGGTGGTAAAGACGTGTTTGAATTTATTAAAATTTAAATTATTCTTAAATGGAACCAAGCAAATATTGAACGTAACATGCGTATAAAGTGGTATAATTGCACTCGGTATATATATATATATATATATATATATATATATATATATATATATATATGGTACGAAAACCCGCTCTTATCATTGCTCCTTTTCATCAACATACCATTCATGCAATTATTCCCCTCTTTATACACCCGTTTCGTTAATTATAATAATTGCTTATGAATTACGCAAAATAGTTTAATTGCTCTTCAAATTTTTGCATAACTAGTGGTGATCTAGCCCCACCACAGTCGGTTACCACAAACACAAATACGCCAACGTGTTGAACGATTTAATTGCTACTTAATCGCGGAAATATTATATTAATTACTCTTCACAGTTTCGCGTAATTTATTTAGCGCGAGTATTATGAGAATGATTCATGGCGTCAAGTTGGAGGTCATGGCTCAAAGCGACTTCCGTCTCTTTGTGCGAGCTGGGATCATCTCTGCCCGTTGTGAAGAGAGACTTGACCACCGCAGTGCGCAAATGGCATTCTGATTAGCTGTCTGAATGGGAGAGGGCACTGGAATCCACATCATTTGTGTTAGTTGGGCACACACCCACAAATCTGTAATATTGAATCATCATTGAAAACAAATCACCCATTAATTTATCCAACAAATCATTCTTCTCGTTCTCGTCGAAAAGGCTAGGGTCTAAGGATCACAATTAAGAATCCTGAGGATTGAAGAAAAAAAGGAATGTAACACATTTTCCTTTTAAAGGAGAAAAAATTATGGTAGAAAATAAATTGTGAAAAAATATAGATATTAACTTAGCTAATTTAATATTGTAATTAATATTAGCTCATACATTTCCTGAAGTTCTAAATTTTTGTGCTTAATATTCTTGGTTAAATAAATATCTCGTGAACTTTCGATTTTGATATCAGTATTTATAGACTGTGAAATTACAAAATAATGTTTAACATTTGATGTCAAACCGCCTCATACTTGTTCTTATGGTTCTTCTGATTGTTCGTCTTTTTATTCTTTTCATTTTATTTAAATAATCTCTTTTGTATTAGTAACGACACGCGCGAATATTCTAACGTTCTCAAACACGCGCCTAAAAATGACATTCAGCATGTACTTGGTCACAGCCAAGAGATAACAAATCGCCAAATGCATCTGTAGAGCTGAATCTATTGATTATTCGTCACTGTCAATGCCGTCACTGTTCTGTTGGAATGAAGTAATCAATCCGATGCGTGGCGTATACGAGAATTTCTGCTTGCACACTCATGGAACGCGGAAACAAAATTCACTCCAGCAAACGTCAAAGTTCCAGTCAATAGATACAGATATTTATAGAACAGTGCTGCAAAATATTATAAATCTGTGAAAATTTAAAAGAAATAAAGAATATTTATACAAGAGGGCTGAAAAATATTATAAGTGTAAGAAAATTTAAAAGAAATAAAGAAACCGTTCATCTTCTGACTGCAGCCATGCAAAGAAAATGATTGAATGTATTGTACTCGTGTATTTTCCTGATACATTGCTAATACGTACATATACGATTATTTATCTCACTTGCACAGTGCATTCAGTTGATAAACGAACGCGCGAGTGTGTTCATTTCGAAAACAATACAACTGAAATAGAAGCATAGTAGAGTAGCTTTATATTTCCTCGCCTTACCGTGTGCTAATGTAGTAGAGGGAAAGTATTGGAATCCTACGCCAAAAACAAACTAGTATCAATCTACTAGAAATCCGGACACTCCTTTCCGCTGACCTTGTTCCGAGCGGTTAGTGATTAGTAACCGTCCGGACGTTGACTTTGTCGAGTTGTTTCCTAGAGGAGCGGCTGATTGATGACGGCTTTATCAGGAGGAGATGAGAAATGGCTGCCAACGGTCGCTTGGGGTTTCGGGGCCGGCGGCCCCACACGTCGACGCGCCCGACCGCTACGTAACGGGGTCCATCCAGGGGATTTCGGCGGCGGCGGCGACGGAGGTTATCGCCGCGACCTCGTAAACAGCGCGGGCGCCCGGGACGGCCCCAGTCGTCGATTCCGTGTATCTCGACCACGCGCGGTGACCCTCTTGCCCTCGCCCACGAAACAACTCATTTGCCCGACGGACGGCTCAACAGCGTGGCGCGCGCGGTGGAAGCTGCGGGCTCACGCGCCAACAGTTCCTTCACCACTCGTGCGTGCGAACTTGCACTCATTGGAAAATGTTACTTTGCGGTACGCGTACGGCAAAATAGATTTACCAGAGACGTCATTTCGCAGAGACGTCATGGCCTAATAAAAGAACAGGGTACTACGAAGTAAACAAAACCCTGGAGCATCATGAAATAACATGGCTGTATAGTTGCCAGAATGGGGAATTGGGCCCCCAATACGGGGATTTTTTCGATGTGGGGAAGAAATATGAAACACAAATGGACAGGGAAATGCTTGAGGATTTTTGGGGGAAATTATTTTCATCCGGAGTCGAGATGGAAATATTATTCATTTAATTATTATGAATAAAAAATAAACAATGGTTATTATTCGCTCTCATTTTTATGTATCAAAGAGAGAAAAATAAATGACAGGCATAGAAAAGAAAGATATGAGAAAAAGTAAATAGTTTAGGCCTTGGAGCAGCACCAACGACGATGACTGGTTGAAATGTTTGAAATTAAGAGGACAGCCAATCGAATTGTCATGTAACGCTCATGTCGATGGTCCGTAATTCAGAAAATATTTTTTTCTTTTCAAAACTGGGAGATTTTGTTTTATTGAAGAGTTTATTAGGAGAAATTCCGTAGAAGTGATGGGGAAAGAGTTTGCAACACATCTGACAACCAAACTACTACTTACCATGTTGCCTAATGGTCCCATTTATTAGTCCTTTTAAGTTTCCATTCCAAGTTGCATTCGTTTTAAAAATAATGTTCGCAACCCGTACAAAAGTGTCTTTGGTGTGTTTATTGCGAAATGCCGAATCTCCTTCTATCGTCGCCTCGTCCATCAACATTCCACTCGCATGTAAAACACTACGTTCGTTAAACAAGCAGTTCGTTAAACTTGAAAATGCTGAGTTGTTTTAGGAGATGTTTAATTGTGGAAAACAATGACATTTATAAAGAAGATAGTGAATCACAGTTAGAAAAACTATAGCTGGGTCTGCTTCAATCTCTTTCACATTTAAACGGCATATTACATAGTGTTTCTAATATAGATGTAAAAATCCAAGAAATACAAACATCATAATTTGTTGCTAATCAAGAATTTGGAAGTTATAGAGAATTTTAACTAGAGACACACTAGAGACAAGCTAATTAAAGACATTAGGACTAAGACATTAAAGACAAGCTAAGCGATAATTGAACTCATACACAAAACATATTTCAAGTGTAATATAGTGTTACGAATATTGCATCACATGCCGGAATTCGCTGCGCGAGGATTGCGTCATCTGCCGGCGCCCCCTCCCCCCCCCGAACTAGACGGTTCTGGACTATGCGCGAGCCGTGGGAAACGCCCAGAATGTGCCGGGTGCCTGGAGACAAGCGCCGGGCAGGTATAAATGCGCCGCTGCCGGCGGCCGCGAGTCAGTTAGTAGAAGAAGTTAGTAGAAGACGTGAGTAGAAGTGAGTGGTAGAGAAGCAGTCAGTCCGTCAGTGTGTCCGAAGTGGAAGCTGTGCTGTGAAATGTGCATTGCGGTGAAGAGTGGTGCAGCGGTTGAACAGCAGTCAGCAGTCTGAAGTCTGCAGTGGAAGCTGAGCTGTGAAGGGTGCATCGCGGTAAGCAGTGGTGCAGTGGGGAAACAGCAGTCAGCAGTTTGAAGTCTGCAGTGGAAGCTGAGCTGTGAAGTGGGCATCGCGGTAAACAGCAGTGCAGTGGACCCTGGTGTGCGCAGTGAAGTGTGGTATGTGCAGGGAATTGGGTCAAGTGCAGTGGACCGTGGACAGAGCATCGGACTGGCTGATACTGTAGAAGAAGAGAACAGTATAAATAAATAGTGTGTAAGGAGTGAACTGTGTAAATAAATCATCAAGAGAACGGAATCGTGTGTAAAGAAAAATAATTAATTGTAATATATCTGTAAATAGACCAAGTATATTTAGTGTATGATTGTTCCCGAATAAAACGTAATTGTTTTAAATATTGTGTTGGTTTCAATTCACCACGGAGGAACGTTACAATAGTATATATAATAGACAGATATCATTGTTACCTTGTACACAATTATTAAAAAGTTCATCAAAGTACGATTATGAAATTATCATAAAAACATTTTTTATTAAAATTAAATCAGTTTTTATTTCTCTAAAACCTTAGCATTGATAGTGCTTTAATTAATTGCATTCAGTCTTAAAAGAGATAGGGTAGAAACAAATATATCGGCATATTCTTAGATCTAAGAAAGTCTTTCGACGCATTTAACCACAATATACTAGTATTAAAACCTAACTCCATGAGAATGAGGGTTAATGTATGAACTTAGGCCGATTATACGTAAGTGACAGAACAGAAATAGTAAAATATAGTAGTGCTGCAACACCTCATACTTCCTCGCATTATTTCTTACTCTCGAAGTTATAAAAAATTCAGGGAGGTCAACGAAAATGAAACCACGTCATATTTTAAGCGTCATTCGACGTATCCCAGGAAAAACATTAAAGAACAAATTTGCACCTCATACTTTAACTGACTTTAACTGACTTAACTTAAGAACTGACTTCATTTCAAGCGAATATTTCGCGATTCGATTTTTCAAAACATTCTACATGAGGTTATTTGAAGGTTTCATTTTAGGACAGATTACATTAAGAAATGAAGGTGGGATACCAATTAGTCCAGTTTGCTTCATCTGTCACATTTCATAGAGTATCTGTTTGCCTTTCACTTAAAGATGCATGAAATTGTGTCTGAAGATGGACATAACTTATTAAAGACGCTCATTTAGCTTACTGTCAATTTTCAAACTAACGTATGTTAATCGAAGTGCAGCCTCTATCTTTAATGGAAAGAACAATTTCTTTCGTAACTAGCAAAATATCACACGAGTTTAGAAGTTCATGTTTCCACCCAAAATATTCAAAATTGTTTATATGTCATTCATGCAACTTAATCCAGTTCTCATCTATTTGGAGCCGTTCATAAATTACGTAACGTTTAAGTGGGGAGGAGGGAGTTGTATCGCAGGAGTTGCTGCGCTACTTAGGGGAAGGGGGTATTCGTGTTGTGATACATACACTGATATTTTTTTTACATATTTCAACATTTATTGAACTAGATCCGTTTTAGAGTCTTGCACTAAAGCATTAAAATATTAACTTCTTGTTTTGTTATAAAAATATAAATTAAAGATATTAAAATTTGTTACAATAAACGAATTCTTTTTACTGTGCTATAATTCATTTTCACTTGGGGGTGTTGTTGCATGCTTTGCCTAATTATTTAGGGGGGTTCTAACGCGTGTTACGGGTGCGTTACAGGGGGTAGAGGAGCTATTTTAAATACTCCAAATTTGCGTGACGAAATTTATCGTCGGCCCCTTTGTAAAATGTCGTGTTATGTTCTTCAAGATATTTTCGACCATTATTCTCTTACATCGAACAATAATAACTCGATTAGTGTGCAAAATTCGTTATATTGTCATATTTCAGTTTTGGTTTGTAATGTAATGGTAATGGTAGTGATAAATGCAAAATGTAGCTTTATTACTGTTTACTTTATTAGCACTGTGAAACTGTCACGATATACATTTCTCAATCACTTGCCCCTTGTGGTTTCTTTTTAGAAAATTTAAACGCGGACACAGATGTGAGACCAAGTGTAATATTTTATTTTAATACAAGAAAGACCACTCGAGCCCGTTTCTGTTACAAATCAATTCCAACTAATGTGCTTGAAATACTTTACCCTGAATCACTTCATTCACTAAGTGAATACCTGAATTGTGACTTACAATGACCGCTAATTCGATATCGTCAACATTAACACATTTTGATCAAAAATTCTTCCCATGGTAACATATTTCTGGGAATTCCTCCTACCAATTCATACGCGCGCAAAGTCATAAAAATATACATTTACCTTGATATTTTCAAATTTTTCACAAAGTGTTGTAAGACATACAATTTGAGACCTTTTACACGTGTTCACTCCCCTTTTTGTAAGGGATATCCCTGAAGATAGAGCGGCTGACTCGTTTTGGTCTTAACTGACTTCAAAACTAACTTAAAAACAATAAACTAACCGTCTTTGTATCACTTGAAATTTTGTGTCACTGCCTTCTGGAGCAGTACTATTTATTCAGATATCGCGCGCTCGTCGATTTTGTATCAAAGGAGTAACATCGAACAAAAATACTCATTAATATCATTTCCTCTTTTAAGATTTATTCACTAAAGTCTGTCAGGAATAATTAATTTTCATTCTGCCGGAATCGTAAAAGTATTAGTACGTTTGTGAATACTGATCAAAAGAAGCTAGCTCTTATCAAGATCAAAAGGAAGCGCATTTGGAGGGGTACAGCGCCTGGCGAGATGAAAGAAAACGGGGAAGGAGTTTGTTGAAAATCAATGATGCCCACTGAACGCGGCTGCTAATTGATTTTTATTAAATTTTTTTTTTCTTTATTGATTGCACTTGCAAAATAGATAATGAAATAACTTCTCAACACTTCCCTTATTTACTGATTTCTTGCTTTCTAGTCTTCTAGGTTTTTCTCGTATCTTTTACGTTCATATTGCGCCTGCTTTTCATTTAGTTTGTCTTGAAAATTCATGTTACTTTCCCACCATTGATAATTATTTGTCTATTTTGCAGTGTTTTTACTTTTGTAAATTAAATTTCCTTAAAGTCAGATTTGACTTCTTTATATTTTTAATGGGGATTTGTTGAATATTGTTTTGTTGGTTAATTGATATTTTATCTGAATGAATATTTTCTTATTTATTCTTTCCAATGTAACAATTTGGTCTTTAATTCTACTCCTGATACAATTGCTGGTTATTATTTGATTTCCCTCAATTATTTAATAAATATTTGCATTTTTTCTTTCCATATTTTATTCCATGATTTTTCTTTCTATTTTCTTTTCTTTATGGCTATAATATCATCCCTTTTCTAAAAGAACACAACAAAAAACTGAACAATGGGATTTTAAGGTGAAATGGCACGAATATATATATATATATATATATATATATATATATATTTGTATATGGAATAAATCTGTATCTACACTACCTTTGTATATGGAATAAATCTGTATCTCTGAAACTACACGAATTACCGCGAGGTTTCAGATACAACATTGTTTCATAGGCAGATATCAGCATTTTACTCAAGGATTAATGTAACAGCTTAAGTGACACCAACAAACTATGGGAGCGATAAATCACAATTTTGTATGTAGTGTTGTATTAGTATTTTAGCATTAAATTTGTGAACAGTCTTTTATGGTAAACCACTATATTCTGGTGTTCCTTGACAAATAGCCGAACTACTAGCGTTGTTTGTAGATTAAATAGACCTAATACTTTCTAAATTAAATAAAAAAAATGGGAGTTAAAAAACGACAATTTTAATACACTCAAAACCGACGAGAACTAAATATGTTTTAGAGAAAATTTGCCGGGGTTAATATTTACTGATACTGATTAATGGTAATCAAATCTAGTAGTGGGGAAATAAAAAAAAAATGTCGTGAACAAAAGAGTATTTTGCATTGCATCAGTATTCCGGAAACGATGTACCTGAGTGACTAAGTAAAGTTAGCCCTTCTTTTACTAAAAGTTTTTAGTTCTAATGACGAGTGGAAGAGTCACAAAATTTGATATATATTTTTGTTTCCTATCACGAATACTTTTTTATGGAAAGGCCGGTAAATTTATTTCCGTTTCTTCTACTTCTAAACAATAGTCTAAATAATGAATATAACGGAATTCTTATGCCATTGAAAACAAAATTGTTTATTTGTTAATACGTATTTATTCACTGGTCAATATCGCCAAAATAATTGTAAGTAAAGATCACGTAAAATAATGGGAACTTATCTTGTGTATCCGCGTATGCTTTTCACAAAAAGTCTAGTGGACCATCCATTGAAGTGGCGTATCTTCACTTCGAACAATAACACTTTATGAAAAATCCGGTTCTACCACTAACTTCTGTATATACACTTTCTTGTGAGTTTACGCAATCAATCATACTAACATTGTGTTACGTCCAGTCACTTTCTTCTCTTTGAACGAATTCCAAATATTGCCTGTATCTCCAATCCACTGCATTTTATTTGTGAACAGACAAGTAAATATGCCGAAAGCGATTTGCTAATATATCGTCGGTAAATATTTTTTCTATATCGATTTGAAAGACAAAGAGCGTTGAGCAAACTACAACCTATGCAATACTTCTGTTTAATAACATTATATGATAAGATATTTGTATCCATCTTATTTATTTTTCTCATTTGTAGACTTCTTCATATGCAACATGTAAAGAAGATCCTGTTCTTGTTTACGTGTTTGCGAGCACTCGAAGACACATCGTAGGAAAAACGTCCGAATTTTCCTTGATATTGATAGAAAGAAGGATATTGGTTTTTGTAACGATTCGAGGCACTGTTTGACTGTGACAGGAATTGCAATAAAAAATGCGATTTTAAAAATCTTCGTTGAGCTTTTATTGTTTTGTATTTCTTGTAGAAAGTAAGAATGTACGTAAAATTAATTAAGAAAATGGTCGTTATTGGAATTTGATGCGATTCAGCGGTCCTCGGATGACCTTAATCTCATCCGTTACGTGTGCGGAGATGAGACTGAGATATCAATATATATATATATATAGCAACTTATTCTTAAAAAAACATGACACAAAATTGCATTTTTATTTTTTTCATATCATGAAATTATATTATCTTCAGATATTTCTGGTTTTTGGCTATGATCTTGACACACTCTCTTGCCTCCACCCTACACAACTCTTTCTCAATCTCTATCTCTGCTCCTCCTCACAACTGCATTAACTTACTTCCACGTCTAACCTTTCGCCATCTCTGACTATCGCCTCTTACTGCGAACACACTTCTCATCCAACAATGGTCCTACACCGCGGAGCGCATATGATCAAATTCTCTCGCCGTCCTGACAAGCCTTTCCGCTGCTGCTCTCCGCCGCAGCTCCGTGTGCCATCTCTGCACTCGGCCACACTCATAACCGTCCGTCTTCATCAGCGCCTACTAAACTACACATTATCCTCGCTCTCAGTCTGTTATTTCCTTCCGGAACTCTACATCTCAAGTTGCCCCTCCTGCCCTCTTCGTCCGAGCCGCTGCGCAAACTGTCGTCTCTCAACTCCGCGTAAACGTCTACCTCGTCTTTGTTCCCGCCTGCGCCACCGCTCTACTCGACTCTGCACAGTACCGCACCCTGTTCATCGCCACTGCCTCCATCACTTACTTTGTTCGTAACTCCACACTATCACTGCTCTCTCCGAGTACCTCCTCCTGACTGATACACAGAATTTCAATCTCGACCATCTTCTGACGTTACTCTCTCTGCTCATCAGCCACATATGCCTCTCTTCCTTTCCAGCCATCCCCTCCCGACACGCAGTACACCGTCTCGCCACCTCGTATACCTAATCACTAACGCATATTCCTCTTAGCCACCATCAACTCTGTACCCACAGCGCTTCCACCTCGCATTTCCTCCGATCAAGCCTCATTTATAGCCTGCCCCACACTCGCATCTCGCCGCATACCCAACCTCATCACGCGCTTATTCGCCTCCGTTACTCTTTGCCATTATCTCCTCGTTGAGCCCACAGCGCTTCCACTTCGGACAGTCTCTGCGACACGCCCCCTTCAACCAGATCATCCCAGCCCCAAAACTCCTACGACTCCCCCCCCAACTCTCGCGTCCCCTCACCACATCCACACCCTTCTGCCTGGCCCCCTTTGGTTACATTTGCCACTATCTCCTCCTGTACCGATCAGCGCCAACTCCTTAACACCACGCCCCTCTAAGTCATCCTTCAGATCACCCATAACGTCCCCGCTTATTTTTTTTCGTTTACTCTCTGACACCTCTTCCCCAACCACGACCCTCAGCAGCTCGGTGTTGCCCCCGCTCGCCTCTGCCGCTCCTCTCTGCCCGCTCCTACTCTGTCCCGCGCCTCTTGTCCCGCGCCTCTCGCCCGCTCCTCTGCCCCGCTCCTCTCTGCCTCCGCTCCTCTCTGCCCGCTCCTCTCTGCCCGCTCCTCTCTGCCCGCTCCTTCTGCCCCGCTCTCTCTGCCTCGCTCCTCTCGCCGCCGCCTGCCTCTCTGTCCCGCGCTCTCTGTCCCGCGTCTCTGTCCGCGCCTCTCTGTCCGCGCCTCTGTGTCCCGCGCCTCTGTGTCCGCTCCTCTCTGCCGCTCCTCTCTGTCCGCGCCTCTGTGTCCGCGCCTCTCTGCCCGCTCCTCTCTGCCCCGCTCCTCTCTGCCCGCTCCTCTCTGCCCGCTCCTCTCTGCCCGCTCTCTCTGCCCGCTCTCTCTTGCCCCGCTCCTCTCTGCCCGCTCCTCTCTGCTCGCTCTCTCTGCCCCGCCTCCTCTCTGCCCGCTCCTCTCTGTCCGCGTCCTCTCCTGTCCGCTCCTCTCTGTCCCGCTCCTCTCTGTCCCGCCTCTCTGCCCTCCTCTCCTCCGTCACCCCCTCTAACCAGTCCCTTTCAAACCACAATACCCCGCCTATTTCTTTCCGTCCTATTCTCCGCGCAGTTCCCAGCGCTTCTCCTGGCTATCTCCTGACCACGCCTCCTCAGTCAGCTCAGCTCCTCACAGCAATGCTCCACAATGTTCCCAATGGCCCGCTCCCACTCTTCGACCGCCACAGCCCACCCTCTTCTCTCTTCACCCACCGCCCAGATCCACAATACCGCGTCTCACTCTGGCATATTCTCTGCCGTTTACACTCTACACCCTCTGCGCGCTGCTTCGTTGTCCACTAGCGCTTCCATCTCGAATATCTCCTTCGTCCCCTAACCTGTTTTTGTTCGCACGCTCACTCCGGCCCAGGCGAGCCCTCACATCCGACCTTCCGCACAGATCGCCAGTCCGCGACTCGCCTACCGGAAGAGATGCCCTCAACTGATTCACTGCTTTCCTCTGACAGGAGAGTTCGAGTCCCGACGGTGGCAGGATTTTCGATAGTAGTTGTGATCTACGGCGAATTCAGTCGCTGTCTGGAGCAGAAATATGAAGTCGGCACTCTGTGATAGTTTCCGTGGTTTATCCGAACAACACTAGGCGAATTCTCGAGCAGTACCTAATAAACGGGCCACGGGCACGCGCGATCTTTCCTTTTCTTCCTCGTCTAATCTTCTCCACTTACACTTACATACACTGCACACCGCACACGCTGGGAGACCGGTCGAGAGCGTAGAGGCGTGTCTGACTGGGGTGGTGCCCCGCTGGTGGGAGATACTGGTTGGGAAAATCCCGCTATCCGACGGTTGGTTGCTTGCCAGATCTCGACATGCAGCGTACAGCGGCGGAAGACGCCGCCACCTCAAAAAGCTAAAGAACATGCACTACACTTTCGGGACTAAACAACGTTAGTTTGTTCACGCACCCACAATCACTGACAATCATCAATCAGCTTATCTCCATTCCTAATCTCCTCCGAAGACGACCGCCACCTCAAAAGCAAGAAACATGCACTACACTTTCGGGACTAACAACGTTAGTTGTTCACGCACCCACAATCACTGACAATCATCAATTCAGCGTATCTCCATTTCCTATCTCCTCGAAGACGACCGCACCTCAAAAAGCAAGAAACATGCACACACTTTCGGGACTACAACGTTAGTTGTTCACGCACCCACAATCACTGACAATCCATCAATCAGCGTATCTCCATTTCTATCTCTCCGAAGACGACCGCACCTCAAAAAGCAGAAACATGCACTACAACTTTCGGGACTAACAACGTTAGTTGTTTCACGCACCCACAATCACTACAATCCATCAATCAGCGTATCTCCATTTCCTATCTCCTCCGATTACCCACCCCACTATCTTTTCATTTGCGCCTTCCAGCGCTTCCACTTCCACCATCTCCTGGTGCCACGCCCCCTCCGCCACGCCACTCGCCCCGCTCGCCCGCTCGCCCTGCTCGACCGCTGCCTGCCCGCCGCGCGGGCCGGAAACGTTCGCGCTGCGCGGCGGGCGAAGGGCGGGGACGGCGGGCGAGCGCGGTGCGGCGTCAATGTTTGCTCTTGTGAATCACGCCCGCGAATAGCACGCGTGTTTATGACCTCGGCGATATTTTATACGCCGCAGCGCAAATACTTCAATGGGCACCCGTCTGAAGCGCCTACCTCTCCCGCCGCCCTCTTCGCTCCGCCCGCGCCGCCCGCAACCACCGCCGCCGGGCGCAGGAATTGCTTCTGGAATGACGCGTGATAAGCAGGAAACACGCGCGAACAAGGGTGGTCATCTCCGAGGCAAGCCTTTTGTCTCGGGCTGCGAGGCTTCGGCCACGTCAGCAGCTACGTGGCGAAAATGAAAGAGTACGTTCTCTTAATAACATTTCACTCGTGCGTGGAAACGAGTACTTACCTCCGCTGAGGCAAAACAAACTTTGCAGTAGGCGTTCCGCGAAAAAGTCATGCACATGTAAACAATGGCCGTAAAAATAACAGAGTGCTCCAAAGAAAGACATCACTGGGGAGCAGTCAAATAATGTTCACACCCCCCTAATTAACAATATTCCATAAATAAATTACAAAAAAAGGAAAGACGTACTACAAATACTTTATATATTATATATATATATTATAATATATATATATATATATATAATATAGATATAT
>BOPP01000101.1:115485-150052 GCA_017312745.1 Gryllus bimaculatus
GGCGCTGCAGGCCGCTCAGCGAGCTCAGGTTGTTGTGCGACAGGTCGAGCACCTCCAGCTTCTTCAGGCCGCTGAAGGCCCCCGGGGCGACGGTGGCGATGGCGTTGTGCGATAGGTCGAGGTACCGCACCTGCGACACATGCAGTAATAGCAAATTACACAGAAGCCACTCTTTATAAAATGTACGTCTTCCTGCTCCGCTTACAAGCGTTTTAGAGGTTTGGAATTGCCCCGCACTGTAATATTTCTGATACATTGAATGCCCTCTGGATAAATAATGTTGATGGAATATTATTTCGTTCGCTAATCATAAGTCCGTTTTTGACAAAACTCGACAAAATGTAATACATTTAACTAGCTGAATGTGGCTCTCTTAATGCTTCAAACTGTATTAAAAGTATTTCCGGAAGATGAAACTTTCTACTAAGCAAGGTCATAATAAAACGAAAATTTAAACATATAGTTGTAAGACACTTTCATGTTGGGCATCATCGTAGTCATACACACAGATTCACCACTGTAAGTCCCTTGAAACAACCAAATGAGTTTTTTCTGGATTTTTGTCAGAATGTTATTAAAGGATATAGCTATAAACAGTACCAATCCATTTGTCTCGTTGAGAACAATCGAAAGAGCTATTCCACACATCTGTATGTGGCTTAAAAATCTTTAAAACGCATTTTGGCTGTTATTACTCTCCACAACTCGTTTTTAGTGTTATAGCGGGATGGAAAAAACTTGTGAGTCCCCCTTCTGGAGGCCGAGATGCGTTGAATAACACTTCGTTTATCTTGATTGGTAAACTGGAAGAGACTGGCCGGACGCATGTTACTGGATTACTATAAGAGAATTAGTCAAAAAAGCTTACAATTTTGATAATATGTTGTAAAAGTAATCTTATAACATTAGAATTATTATGGTAGATTAATCGTCCTTGCCCCACAATGTGAAACATTTTCTTTATCTTTCGATTTAATTAATGATGAACGTTAAAATACGATCGTATACTGGAGATGAGTATTAGTTTCTTCTGATATGTAAACAGTCCTAGATAAAAATTAATAAAACTGAACTAGAAGAAGCATAT
Source organism: Gryllus bimaculatus (assembly GCA_017312745.1). NCBI lineage: Eukaryota > Metazoa > Arthropoda > Insecta > Orthoptera > Gryllidae > Gryllus > Gryllus bimaculatus. The sequence goes on from BOPP01000101.1 coordinate 116,573, forward strand.
AAGAATTGTCAAAGAATTTTCTAGCTAAAAACGTATAGATTAGAAAAATCTTCTACAACGAAAATTATAGATAAAAAGAGCTTCATAACAAAGAAATTTGTCACCAAGGAATCTGCGAATAAAATCACAATTATTTATAAATCCAGGAAACTGTTTTAAAGAGCACGAAGATTAAAGGAATAATCAAGCAACGATAAAGAAAGAGGTGAAAGTAGGACAAAACACTTTAAAGCAGAAAGGAAGAATAAAAGAAAAGGCAAAGAGAAAGCAGTAAAGAAAGAAACAGAGAAAAATGGAAAGAAATAGAGAAAGAAAGACAGAGAGAGAGAGAGAGAGAGAGAGAGAGAGAGAGAGAGAGAGAGAAATATGGACAGGCAGACAGAGAGTGAAAGACAGACAGACAGAAAAAGAAAGAGGCAAACACAGAGAGAAAGACAGGCAGATAGAAGGACAGAGAAAGAGAAAAGTACAGAGAAAGAGAGAAGGACAGAGCAAGAGAGGACAGAGAAAGAGAGGAGGACAGAGAAAGAGAGAAGGACAGAGAAAGAGAGAAGGACAGAGAAAGAGAGAAGGACAGAGAAAGAGTGAAGGACAGAGAAAGAGAGAAGGACAGAGAAAGAGAGAAGGACAGAAAAAGAGAGAATGACACAGAGAAAAGGGCACAGAGAAAGAGAAGGGCAGAGAGAGTGAGTCAGAGAAAGACAGGAGGGGGGAGAGAGAGGCAAGATGAAGACTTCACCTGGTCGGTGAATGTGGCGTCGTGGACAGCGCGCAGCAGGTTGGCGGAGGCGTCGACGAACTCGAGGCAGGCGGAGGGGCGCAGCTGCGGGCCGAGGGCCAGCAGGCGGTTGGCGCTCAGGTCGAGCGCGCCCAGCAGCGTGTTGGCGGCGAACAGCGCGTCGGGCAGCGCGCGCAGCGCGTTGCGCGACAGGTCGAGGTAGCGCAGCATGCGCAGCGGCCGGAACACGCCCGCCTCCAGCTCCGCCACGCCGCTGCCGCTCACGTTCAGGTGCACCACCTGCGCACCCACCGCTCACCGCTCACCGCTCACCGCTCATAGCTCACCGCTCATAGCTCACCGCTCACCGCCCACCAGCCGTTGGACCACGGGTTCCAATGATCGGTCATGGATCGTTAGAACCGTCGTGTACAGAGAGTAGTATAAGATGGGACTGAGGTGACATCTGCTGCTTCGCCACTGCTGGCAACATAACTGCAGCTTATGTCCATGCACTCATGTTGTCAGTACGTTCGTTAACAGTTAGCTCATTTCTAAATGGTTTCATTTCTATCTCTTGCAATGTCATCGCCCTACATGACAATCATTTGTGTCAAATGGTTCCTTCTTAGAGTAAATTCTCTAGACATACAAGATTTTATATTGTTCTTAATTTTAATGATCCAGATTTATTTATTATCTAATTTATTTATTGACTAATTTATTGTTTACTAATTTATTTACTTATGGACTCGGTTTTTCTTTCATATTTCCCTCCCACAACCCCCTTTCATGATTCCCTCCACAAATGAATATCAACCATCGTTAAACTGTTTTCATATTTCCCTGGTAACTACGATTATCTCGATTCAAGTAATTTATGCAGTGTATAACGAGCTCTGTATCGACGGCAATACCGAGCAATAACGCAACAGTAAAAAATTTAAAAAAATCCTTGATACGCACTGATACAGCATGGAGAACAATTCATAGTTATGTGGCACCGATCGCAAAGAAAATTTAATTAACCGTCACAAAAAATTATTGTACATAAATGACGTGATAACAATTACGTATATAAAGAATATGAACCACAGTGGATTATTAAGTATTGCCCCCTTTTTGTTCTATTATAATTTTCAAATTTTAAATACTTAAATAAGTATTATTTTATAAGTATTTTCTGAATCTTAATAAAAGAAAACAATTAACAACTTCATTTATATTTTTTGTCATCATTACAATTTTGACTACGTAGATTAGTTGTCAGTGCGTATTCGGCTATCGATCTCTTGATCATCACTAACCTCGTAGAAAATTTCTTCAACTCCAGGTGGCCGATATGGAGCCCACTTCGAAAACACTATCGTAAAGTAGAATTAAATCTGTTTATTACGATTTTAAACGCCCGTATGCAGTCACAAACAATACCGAGCAAAGTAAACAACGTTAACAGAGTTAAAGTGAACGTGTGAGGCGAAAACAGGAAAATTTTAAGTAGAAATTATTTCTGGGTGAAATTAAGTGAATGGTGTGTGTAGTTACGTAGCAAACAATCACGTTGTTCTAACAAATTTAATACCTATTTGTACCGTTTTCCCCTAACTGTCCTAATGCAGCATACCGGAATCTGTTGGCACGAAATAAGTATATTTTTCAGTGTAATTAGTGACGACATTTTTAGTTGGTGTTTAATTTTTAAGTTGTATCGCTTGAGAGAACAGCTTTTTTCTCTTATATATCATATGAGCCGAGTGGAACGGTGTGCCGAGTGGAACGGTGTGCCGAGTGGAACGGTGTGCCGAGTGGAATGGTGTGCCGAGTGGAATGGTGTGCCGAGTGGAATGGCGTGCCGAGTGGATTGGTGAGAGGTGTTGAATGTGTCACATGGCGCGTGAGCGCGTGCGCCCACCTGCGAGAGCCTGCCCTGCGCGAAGGAGTCGTTGTGCAGGCGCGGCAGGCGGTTGTGGAAGACGTAGAGGTGCTTGAGGCGCGGCGCCGGGGCCACGTCGGCGAGGCGCGCCAGGCGGTTGGCGCCGAGGCCCAGCTGCAGCAGCGCGCCGCAGTGCGCCAGAGCCAGCGGGTGCATGTGCGCCAGCGCGTTGGCGCGCAGCTCGAGCGCGTGCAGCTGCTGCAGGTTACGCAGCGCGCCGCCACCCAGCGTCGTCAGGCGGTTGGACGAGAGGTCGAGGCGCGCCAGGCGGGGCCGCGCGCCACGCACCAGCGGCTCGGGCAGCGAGCGGATCTGCGCATGCGCAAACACGCGCCCGCGCTACAGCGCCTCCCGTGCAGGGCCCTCCATCAAAATTGGGGACAAAGCTAGAGGGTGCTACTCTAGGATGCGCTAGTGTCGCCGGATACAGCTGCTGATAAAGCTTGCCAACTTTCGCACATCAACATTGGTCAAGAAATACGAATACACTTTGGTTATGAGCGATTTCTGAAATAAATTACAAAAGAAGTTAAATTTTTTTAAACTTGTGTAATAGGTAATTATTACAAAACAATTAGATTACTTGACCCTCGCCAGCAGTACGCTCTGAAGAAGGCCACAATACGCCGGCCGAAACGTTAGCCACCATGACATCGACGCGGCTTGTCCCGGATAGCCCAGCCAACGAGTACATACTAATCTATCCGACGTTTATTTTAACTATTTATTTAAAGAAGTTAAATACTATGTGTTTATCTTCTAAAACTCATTTATTCATAATAATACATGCCCGAAAGAAAAGGTAGCGCGAAAAGCGGCGCGATCTTTTGTATCAAGCGCGTGTTTTGCGTCCCGAGAACCCACGCACGTTTTAAATAACGTTGGTAGCAGTTCGTATTTTAGTTCGTGTAAGTAGGTGTTCCTCTAGAGCGCGTCACTGTAATGGTCCCCACCATGTTATATGGGAGTTATAGGGCCCTGATCCCATGCGCTACAATTGTCGGACGGTTAACAAGTGGATGGGGGGGTGAGATTTTCATTGGTTGTTTAGTGATTCCGGGCGCGTCAACGGCTAATGACATTCCCGTGAGTGTAGTGCATGCTTTTTATCGCGAGAGGTGGCAGTCATGCTCTCTCGTTGGGTGGCGAGATCCGGCGCCGACCCACACGTCAGCTTGGGATTTTTTCCGTACCAAATATCTTCTACTGGCGGAGCCCCACCCCAGTTGGGATAATGTCTAAGCTGCCGACAAGTGTTATAGAGTAGTGCATGTAAGTGTGTGTAAAGGTTAGGGTAGGACAAGGAAGAGCAAGGAAGGATTGCACGCAGTCCGTGGATCGTTTGTAAGGGCATTGATACGGCATTCGCCTGGTGTTGATCTTAGAAACGACGTTAAACTACCGTCCAGAGCATCCAGTTTCTAAAATTCTCCTCCAGACAGCGGACCAACTAACGTATACTAGTGACGAAAATTCTGCCACAGTCGGGACTCGAACCCTTAAACCTCCCGGTCAGAGGACTGCAGTGGCATCAAGTGATGCTCTGAATGTGGTTGGAATGGTGATGAGAAATGCACTACCGAGATAATGAAGGGCCATATGAAATTCTATCCATGCAATAGATCAAAGTATTTTCCAAGAAAGTAGTTATTACAAGTATTTCAGAATAAATGATTCAAATTTTGAAGACTACTAGGTGTAGAAAATAATTACATTTCCCAGTGAAAACACAGTTTTAAAATCTTCATTTTTAGAAGAAAAGTTTAAAATTTGTTTATGTTATTTGTTAAAATGAATGAATTATTGTTTTCACAAATGTGATTTATGCTTATTTTCACAAAAAAGTACATTTAAAAATAATTACTTTGGCGTTGAATAAATAATACGAGTAGGTTGATATGTTTTCAAAACTTATAGGACAATTCCTCCTCTGAAATGTTTTCACCGTCCGGAACACAATCATTCCTTATTTTCTACTAAAACAGACAGTACACTTTATCAAAATTGAATGGGGAATTATCATACATTTATTTACAACTGTACTTCGACATTTGCAGTGATTGAAATGTTTCTGATATGCTTCGATGTCCGAGTACTAAACGACAAGTTCGAAAAAAATGTTACGTAGGAAACAAAAAGAATAAAAAAGCGAGAATGTTTTCATTGATCGTATTCCAAACATGATACATACTCGATAAAATCTGTTCAATATATTTTTTCATAAATTTAAAATATCTCATGCCAATTTTATGTAGTTCTGACCTTACCGCAAAACCAACATATATAGCACTAGAAAATGAAGGACTGCAATAAAGAAGTTTCTTTACAATCCGTGATTTTTCTTTTTGAGAAAACTGCAAATTTTACGTGTTGTTGGAACCAGTTACTGGAGTTTCGTTAGCTTGAGGAAACGTCTTAGCCAGGTGGGCTACCAACAAATGGCAGCAGTAAAAGAGGAATGGAATCGGACGCTATTTCTCTGAGCTCACTGAGCTTTTGGAAAGTTTACGGTTATAATGGAACATTATATCTTTAATGAGACACAGTTTCCCAGGCAATATCGAGATAGATGGCTCTAGTTATGGCTTGGTAATCAGAAAACGGAGAGAATCGATAATCTGTCTTATGATTTACAATCTCATAATCCGATTCAACGAGAATGTTCTAAAATCTATTGCCTTTATTGGGGAAAGGAATAATATTGGAGTTCCATGAAATGCAACCAATCAATATATTGTTAGATATGACGCAAGATATTATTTGACATAAATTTTTACAGAAACAAATTAAAGTAATTAGAAGTGTATTTGAGAGATTTAGCAATGTACGTGTATTCCGTGTAATGTGAGAGAATCCGGGTGTAAGAATAACGCCCAGCGTGTTCTGCAAAATGATATACACAAATATCTATTATATCATTTTTAATGAAACGCTTTCTTAATACACAGTAGAGTGTCTATGAATTTTGTTCTTCCAAAACTTTGAGGATTAAATGCTTCATGTATCATGACATGTATCACTGGAGGAAGTAGTTTGTTGAGATACAAAAGAAAGAAAACGTAAATTCACGAATGGATAAAATTTGGAATTGAAAATGTGTCTGCGTAACCGGGCCATCGGGCATAGATGTAAAACGTTGTGCGGTGGTGAGATAGACAATGCTCGAAAATACTCAATATTTAAAAGGATTTTTAAGCAGAAAGCGTAAGTAGTGCTCTGGCCTTGTTGTGCGGGAGGTCGAGCACCGCCAACGAAGAAGTCGAGCTTTGCGAGGAGCAGGGGAGATGGCTAAGAGGGACTAGAGGGGCATAGAGCAGAGAGCGCGAGCCCCTCGCACTCACCTCGTTGTGCGCCAGATCGAGCACCTTGGGCACCGTGGCGTCTGCTAGAAAGTCGATCTTCTTGAGCGCGAAGCACAAAAGGGAGGGCTAAAGAAGTGTAGTTGAGGGAGAGAGAGACCGACAGACAGAGAGAGACAGACAGAGAGACAGACAGAGAGAGACAGACGGACAGAGAGAGAGACAGACGGACAGAGAGAGAGACAGACGGACAGAGAGAGAGAGAGACAGAGGGAGTGAGAGAGTTCGAGCTCCTCGAGCACCGTGCGTCCGCCAGGAAGTCGAGCTCCTTGAGCACGAGGCGCAAAAGGGAGGGCTAAAGGAATGTATTCAGAGAAAGCTTAAGCTCCTTTTACTGATCTTATTGGCCTGACCTGAAGTCCAGCGCGAGGTTAAGAATCGAATACTAAGGGAGCGTGATGGTTAGAGCGGGGAACGCAAGCCTCTGCCACTCACCTCGTGCGCCAGGTCGAGCTCCTCGAGCGCCGTGGCGTCGGCCAGGAATTCGAGCTTCTCGAGCGCGAGGTTCAGAATGGAGGTTTAAGGGGTATGATGGTTAGAGCTGGGAACGCAAGCCCCTCTCACTCACCTCGTTGTGCGCCAGGTCGAGCATCATGAGCGCCATGTCGTCCGCCAGGAGCTTCTTGAGCGTGGGGTTCGGAATGGAGGTTTAAGGGGGCTTGTTGGTTAGAGCTGAGAAGGGAAGCCCCTGTCACTGACCTCGTTGTGTGCCAGGTCGAGCTCCTCGAGCGCCGCGGCGTCCGCCACGAAGTCGAGCTGCGCGAGGCGGTTCCTGGCGAGGCGCAGCACGCGCAGGCGCGAGGCGTTGCGGAAGGCGCCCGGCGCGACGCGCTGCAGGTTGTTGGCGGACGCGTCGACCGCCTGCAGGTGCTGCAGGTCGCGGAAGGCGCCGTCGGGCAGCGCGGGCAGGGCGTTGCCGCTCACGTCGACGGCCACGAGGGAGCGCGCGCCCGCCAGCCACGACGCCGGCAGCGAGGAGAGGCTGTTGTTGGCCAGGGCCAGCAGGCGCACGCAGCCCAGCGTGGCGGTCCAGTCCACGCGCGTCAGACGGTTGAAGGACAGCCGCAGCTCGGTCAGCGCCGGCGTGTGCCGGAACGCTCCTACACAGTAATGGTGTAACTGTAATGGCGTAACTCCTACACAGCGATGGTGTAACTGTTCGCGTATCGGACTGTTACACCCAAGTTGGCGGGTTCAAACCTGATCGAAGCCGTGGAGTTTTAGCGCCGGCGTGTGCCGGAACGCTCCTACACAGTAATGGGTAACTGTAATTCCTACAGAGCGATGGTGTAACTGTTCGTGTATTTACACCCAAGTTTGCGGGTTCAAACCCGATCGAAGCCGTGGATTTTTAGCGCGAAAAAATCCTTCATACGCCTTTCATCGGAGGGGACGTAAAGCCGGGTGTCCCATGTTAGTGAATTTACTTGCATGTAAAAGATCCTCAAATCTAAATGAAGCCTCTGAATTACATTGAGATCGCCTGTTTCTTCGCCATAGAAGTACGTCCGTTTTCAGCTAGTTGGCAAAACATTACCTGGTCAGACGGAAGAGCCGGCCTGGGGCCCGAGTCTCGCCACGTAAAATAAGGAATCAATTAAATACACACACGTTGCACCGCTCGGCGATAAACTTTTACCTGAGTTACTTTGGCCCGAAAGCCTGATAAGGGCATTGGCCGACCGCCAGTGGCCGAGCCTCTCGGCCGTGGGATAAGGGGTTCGTGTGGTTTGCTCGAAGACATCCCTCCACTGTATATACTTAACCTTCCTAACCTTATGGTGGGCGTCTCATCGTCATACAGCAATACTGGGACATTATTAAGGAAAGTGCATTGTTATTTTTCCCGGCCAGGAATCGAACCCGGGTTTGCGCAGTGGAAAACTAGAACTCTCGCAAACGATCCACCGAGGTCCCTTACCTGAGGTACTCACTAGGGTGAGTAAATAAATAATGCGCAAGTAATTTTCCCTTTAGAGAAAACGTCAGGCGAATGCCGGAGAAGTACTCTAACAAACGAGCAAACTTCATTATTGTTGCTTCCTCTCCCCTTACTACACTCAAACTTTTATCACTAATTTTGGAAGACCGGTTGAGACCTTAGACCTTGTCCCAAATAGGTCAGTACCTCATTAAGCGGAAATAACTAGAAAAGAACGTGAGATTAATGGCGAGTAGTCTGACTGCCGATGGCTCTACTCACACAAGACAAACTTTAATACAAGGGATATTTGTAAATTTGCGCCACAATGGAGCAACTGTGTTGCAAAACTTGATGTCTATGTTGAAATATAGTGAGGAGATGAGCTTTAATTGTGTATCTTGTATAATTGTGTAGCTAATCTTGTGTGTTACCTATTATGCCTTCTTCGTAACAAATGTGTATGCTTTGATGATCCTCCCACGCACAAAGTGGTAAGCGTGAATGATATATGCTTTACAGAATAGCAGTTCCCCCATTTTACGTCTCGGCTGCCAAGAGAGCCAGGGTGAAAAACATAACATTTTTTTTATTGAAAACGTTTTTACTTATTTGTATACATCACATTTTGGATCCTGTATTATATGTTTCAGTTATCAACTCATTGTGAATACCTACATCGATAGCATGAAACGTTATGTTACAGCTCTTTGCGTTTTTGATGGGGGAGTCGTCTTTACGAGCCCGGCAAAATGCCAGAATTTTACTTGATCTGTTTAATTGAATATGAGCAACTGCCGCCTGTCGAAATAAAATTCGTTGTCCGACTGCAATTATTTCATTGTAAACATATCGCATATACTTATGTATTATTTAGACGTGCTTGTCTCTGGTGCTTTCGAGATGTCAAAACATACATGTGAATTTGACGAGTGTGCGCGTCAGCGCTGGTGTCGCGTTGGTGCCACGCTTTCGAATTGGTGGAACGGACTTACCCCGAAATATTGATCAGTTGGAGCGGATTTTAATGAAATGCCATTTTGTTTCTTTTCACTTTAAAACAATACTTTTCAATGTAGACATTCATTTTATGATATGACAAAAGAAAATGTCTCATTTTATGTTGTTTTTTTGCATTTTTGTCGATTCTGACAAAATCTTTTTTCACCTTTTCCCGTCATTTTAAAGCATTTTGCACAAATTTAACCGATTTCAATGTCATTTTCATGGCACTTCCTTCAAATAATATTTATGAGATGCAACAAATGTTTTCGACAGAATTCCTGAGCAGCCTACTCGATTTCTTCCCTCAGAAATTGTAATGTTAGTCGTGAATATGTAATCTAAAGCTCCTGTGACGCCTATCAGTGCCGTTGTCGGTGCAGCCGATCTTGGGATATCCAAAGAGAAATTTCCAGGTAAAAAGCAGCCCAAACTAAACGTTTGCAAATTAGTTCACTTGAACCAAATGAAGAAACCTTGCTTCCGACAGAAATGAGTGCAACAGTTTGAGTTGGTCAATTGAATTAGTTTTAATAATTTTTTACGTCATTTTTCTTAGATTTGGAGAATTAAAAAAATAAGAGCATTTTTTCATCATTTTGGCAATGTTTCAGGTCATTAAAATCCGCCCCTATTGATCAGCGCCAGCAGGGATGATCGATTGATTATTTTGTTTCCCAGTGCATGAAGTGCTGTGGTCACAAGTCCCGTGGGTGAAGTGATTTTTTAGTCCAGGAGGTAGAGGTTTTCATTCCCTTCTAAAACGTGAGATTCGACATGAATAGGCTTGCGGGTTTCCACGTTTAGGAATCTGCCCTCAATGAGGCATCAACCAAGTCCATGAGAGCTCTGCGCTTTAGAAATGAAGAGTGAATGTGTTTAGGGGTGAGGAGGAGACAATGATGGACAGAATATACATTTGTTAGTGTTCCAGCATTGACCTGGTATTGTTTCGAGAATCAATGAAAAACTACCCATCAGCGCAGCCGGCCACTAGAATTTCTCTCCAGTGATGGGTTGGTTTTTATTCAGCTACTAGAAAACCCGGCAATGCTTCGCTATTGCAGTGTATTACACATCACACATTAATGGTCACGTGATTGTTTATTAAGTTTTACCGTACGCTGTGTAAAATTTGTAACAGGTTTCAATACAATTTTTCACAAGTATGGGTTTGTTCTATGTCGTGGTTTGTGTGTGTCTAGATCCTAACATGGATGTCAAGTGTCCAAATGTTAAAAAATTTCTCTCAAATTTGAGCACGTGTTCGCTATGACACTTGGTTCGTGAAATTTGATTTACTTGTGTGAGATTCAAGAAATCATTCTGGCCGACATTTCACAATCGCAGGTGTAGAATACTTGTGTGCAGTGAAGGCGCGCTTAATCCTTGACTGTACGGGGATTTGGGTAGAATTCAGGGGCGTTTGAGTCGACATAAACGAATAAATCATCAACAATACCTCCACATGTCAAATACAAAGTATACCACTCTTTAAACACACACAATACTAATAATAACAAAAGGTGAAAATTTCAGCGAAATTGGTTCAGTAGTTTTTGCGTCTTTGTGCAACACACATACGCACATTCCTTTTTATTTATATACTGAACAGATGTCACATGTATGACATACGGGAAGTAGATGGGATGGTTCGTTTGGGAGGGTGCTGCTCCGGCATTCACCTGGTATTGTTTGAAGATCCAATGAAATAATACTACACTAGCATTCTCCAGTGAGTGTTTGAATTTGATCCTCTTATGTTGCTAGTATTAAAAAATTCGCCCCCGTTTGGACTTGAACCCCAGGTTTTTCCGGTCAGAGACGCTACAGCTGCAAAAGCTGTTGTACTAATCAAGATCAATTACTTCATTTGTCATGGATACGAGCTGCAAATTATATTTCGGTAATTAATTTTCTCTATGCGTTTTTTTCTCACTTCACATCGGATTTCACGGTTCAGAAAAATAAACTTTATCAGATGTAAAATGTCGGTATTGATTTAACGGTCTGTGTGAATATGAATAAATTTTTTATCTTGTGATGTATTATTTGACTCCTGTGAATTTTGCTGTTAGTACATTGTTCACATTTTCTTGTTGTTTTCGCCTCTTTTGCAACAGACTCAATGAATCTTTTCAATTGCAAAGATGTGCACAATTTTTTATATCTTCAATTCAAAAATATATTGTTTTACCAATTAAAATCAAGCAGTAATGAATAATTATTGAGTAACACTCAAGTGTAAATAGATTTTTCATACGTGAAAATTAGTGATTAATAAAGTCTCTATTGATGAAATTGTTTGCCAGTGATTACTGTTTTTATACCTCCTGCACAGTAAATAACAATAATTTAATTTTTGTGGGCAATTACTTCCACCCTTCATGGCTTTTCATACATTTTAAGGCCTATCGTACGTTCTACGAATGCTGAGGTATGGAATAAATAACATAATTCTGAAGCCAGGCAGCATTTCACTGCCCAATTACCCCTAATTCTAGATTGTTATAAATTGAGATCGTTAGCACAAGTTCGTTATTTTGAACCCGGTGTAAATCATGAAAGCTATATTCACGTACTGCGTTAGAGGTCTATTTAGTGAGAGCAAGTTTTCAAATCAAACGTAATTTTCAGTATGTATTGTCGTGATACTGCCCTGATTGTCTGGCTGTTTCTGTAACAGATAGGGGAACATTTATAAACATTGATTTGTAAATGCACCTCTGTGGTTTTGAGAAAATTACTATTTACGTTAAAAGCGGATTTGTCAATTGCTTTTTTAATTGAACTAGCTTGTTAAGGTCATTGATTGATTGTCAACATCTATTTTTTGAAGAAAAACTATTGGTTAGAAATATGACTCACATACGATAATTTAAAAAAAATCATTGGTAGAGGTTACGAGCTAAGCACGTGCAAGACAAGTGAAAGACTTCGTTCTGTCAAAATTAAGTAGGTTCATTTAGACACGTTTAAATTTCTAGGGACTGAACTGCAAGCTGCAGTACGGTTAATGCGGGAAACATCCATTAATTTTGTTTAAAACAAAAATAATACTTTCATTCTTAAGTTAATTGATTAAAAATTTTTAAAAAGCTTAAGTAAGCTGGAGAGAGTAATTTATGTTTATATACAATTTACATATTAAAAGAGTAGGATTGATACGATTGAGCTAAAACCAGTACTTCACACGCCATGGAGACTGCATGACATGGACACTGTTTGGCTACTTTAACCCATACGGCCAGCAGTCGTGTTCTCGAAGTCGTATTGATATAGTTTTTTGTCATAACCCACCCTCACCTGGATGATGTTTGTTGGTCTGCCAACTGCCAGGGAGGGCGCAATACAAATCATGATATATATTAAAATACGTCTAAATGGGTGAGCACTTGACGCAAGGTGTAGGCAAGGAATATATGCGTGAATAAAAATATATTATGTATCTTCTCTGAAATTGAATGAATGCAAAGAATTACTGACTGTGACGCCAATAAAATGCAGAGAAAAATCAGAAATTTCTCTGCCAAATGTGGTACGAATGTGAAATGAAGAGACTGAAGAAGACACACTTGTGAGCGCTGCTGGACACTAATCTGCTCACGAGAACAGGCACTCTAATTAGCTGTGTACACGTGCACACTATTTAGATCGTTGCTCATTTTTACGTTGCATCTTACTTACTACAATGGATTCTTTTGAGATTTTCTCCTCACTGGTCCATTCAAAAATGAAGTGTGAATAATCCGGCAAATTCAAGAGTGGAAACCAACAATACGTCCGCGATTATAATTAAGTATTACAGATACAGAATTACTGACTGTGACGCCAATAAAATGCAGAAAAAAGCAGAAATGTCTCTTCCAAATAGGGTACGAGTATGAAATGAAGAGACTCAAGAAGAGACACTTGTGAGCGCTGTTGGACACTAATCTGCTCAGGCACTCTAATTAGCTGTGTACACGTGCGCACTATTTCGCTCACGCGAGTGTAGACTAGAACGTGCACGTAGGAAACGCGGCATTGTCCGCACAGCATGAAGATCAAATCCCGACGTATAATGCCTAGAAGCACGCACGCCGCTGCTTGTTTGCTCACGCGAAGCAACCGCGCTAACTCGTTTAATGCACACGCACCGCACGAACTCGTGTCTTCACATGCGCATTAACTCATATACCACTTATCGGAATATATGTTGCCTCTGAACATAACATGACACCCAACTTTGAAGAGGAATTCTGCAATATGCGTTAAAGAAAACTACTGATTCTTACCTTTTAGTAAAAAATTGCAAATAGTCAAATGACTAGCAAATTATGTTATTGATGAAAATGCCAAAACGTATTATTGCTTAAGCTATCATTATTTTCTTGTACTTTGAAATCATCTAAATCGTGATTTTTATCACTGACATCTTTTCATACAGCATTTTTTATTTTGGTTCCTTCTCCAATTTTGCGTCGTTCTCCGACTTTTTAGGCTCCCTTGAGAGTTTTTCGTGATGAATTTGCGTTCATCTGTCATCTGACGTCCCCTGAGAACGTTTCCTCCTGTGCCACCAGATTTTAACCTGTCGAACTCTTGTCCTTTGATTCTATAGCAGCTCTTTCACATGTTTTAACAGAATGTGCTTGAAATTTGTTTTTTTTAATGTTTAAGTAATTAAGTTGTTCGTACATCTCCATTCCTACGTTTTGCGAGTTACGTGGGTGAAAGAGAGCGGCAATCACCAATGCGTATTTTTTTACTTTCTCACTACGGAATATAAAGTAATGTAATGCTGTGCGAAAAAACGGAGAATTTTCGTCGCAAAATTCTTATTGCCAAAAAATCGAATGACGGCAAAACGTCTGTTTCGACGTTCGTCTGTCTGTCTGTCTGTCTGTCTGTCTGTGAACAAATCTAGCGGCTAAACCGTTCAGACGATTTTCTTCAAAATGAATATTTCTCCATCGCTTTAGTCCCTGCCCCCTTTGGTCCCTTTGATTCCTTAAATTTGCAACCAGTATTTTAATTTTGGTGGGTAATTTACATGACACCTCTGAAACATTTTTCACTTTTCAAGAAAATGGATCCATTATGTTTTATTAAATTTTGTTGTTGGATAGTGTAAAGGACGTTTAAAAGAATGGTATAGGTCTCATGTTCGTGAAACATTAAAATTTTTCGAAAATTACAAAAGCTCAAACTTTCTTGGAGTCTTTCAACAACTAAAATATTATAGATGGAGATTTTTCCCTTAATAAAATCTGTCCATTAAAGATGGATTTTTGAAAATAACCATGATGTACAATTTTTCGAAAATTTGAGTACTTTTCGCGTAATTTTGCACGAAAAAACGGCAACGGAGAAAATACGTGGAGTATTATCATCATTAGTTTCATTTCTATCTCTTCCAGAAGTGAAAAGTGCAATTTCGCGCCCGCCGGACATTGAAACAAAAGCCCTCGCAGCCTCGTTGATCATGGCAGTTTCATCGTGTAACACAATTTCAAGAACGATTTCATTCATCATTTTCACGTTGCGTCTCACTGACTACAATGTATTCTTTTGAGATTTTCTCCTCATTGGCCCATGTAAAAATGAGTGAATCGTCCGACAAATTCTGAGTGGAAACCAACAATACGTCCGTAATAATAAGTATTACAGATACGCGTGATAGTTTTCGCCTTCCCAGCCTACTGTTGCGTCAGGATTAGTGTTTCTTTTAATCATGGAAAGGCAGTGCAAACAATTATAAATCCTAACCAACAGGACTTAATCTGCGAATACAATATAAGATGATTCCTTATTTTTGAATGAGATTTAAAGGAAAAAATCGTCTAATATTTGAGTAAATACGGTAAGTGCCCGATGGAACTTCAGAAAACGTATGTAATAATTTAACTAGCGCTAAAATGCGAAAGTGCAATAATTATTAATACAATCACTGCAACAGTCGCGTACGTATGAAATTATTTTTCCATTTACTAATATCTTTGGCCATGAGAACGACGCAATTTCAGTACCTGGATGTGAACAGTTGTTTTAAACAGTTCTTTTGCTTTAGATCGATCAGTGCAGTGATATCAATGTTACCAGCGACTCGCATCCCGGCGTTGCATTTTCTACTAAGAATGTTTATGTAAGGAAATGCGAGTAAAGTGAATGAAATATGTAATCTCGTGTGATACAGCGTTTTCGTTAATTTTTGAATTTCAGACGATTGGTTAAAATCTCACGAAACAATTCTCCTGACATGTAAGTGAGAAAATTTTTCTTTCATTGTTATTAATTTTTCAATAAATATGTTTAACAATCCAGAGCCTTTTATAAGCAGGTTTATTTTGTATTTAGACCCACGTAACTTAACTACTTTACCTTTTCGTCGCATGGCTGCGTGCGGACTCGCAGACCTCCGCGAATACTGACGTTTCAAAATATAGCGTGACTACTGTTCTGTTAACATAACTGAATTCGAGAATTGAATTTTACACATAAATGTACGAAAATAGTTAATTACTTTAGTTCTCTTTAACCTCTAACTGTAAGAATGTTCCTTGAACGTTTTCAGTTTTCGTTTCATTTCTTCAATTAAATACCTATTTTTATTTTAGAATTATTTTAACCCTTTCAAAGCGATTGATAAATTGAACAATTTAGGGCATAATAGAGAAATAAATCTCTAGGTTCATCCTACTCGTATTTATAATCATAACTATTATTATTTCTCTTATGTCTCTATTGAGAGATGCAAACACATCTCACTATGTTATTTATCAATGATTTGAATAGTCTTAAAATATTCTTAAAACGAAATCACTCAGGGGCTTACACAAGGAAGGCTAAGGGTAATCGATGTCTGGGAGTGGGAAGAATATCGTTTAAGTATGAAAGTACACAACTACAGCCCCGCTCAGAAATATACTTGTTGCACTATTCTAATTACTTAATTTGTCTGAACTATGAAGCACTGAAGGATCATAGAAACTCTTCTAACAAAATGAGGAATGCAAAGAAGTCAATTTCTTAAACTACTACAAACGAAATACAGCATATTAGATTAAATGCGTCGACTTGCGTTAGAATAGGGGAGAGTAATCTATCGTTTCGGTATTCCGTTTACACAATGAACGTTCTGAGAAACTACCGTACACTACCTGCTCTGCACACATACGGACGCTTCTATATCCTTCCTTACCTTGCTGGCAAGTCATAGCTCTCGTTCCTTGGCATATTTATAAAGACGGTAGCTTAAGTAAGGAGGAGATCACCTCTTTGTCTGCATGGCTCCAGTAAAAAAGTATCTCCTTTTAGCTACGGAAGTGCTTTGAGATTATAACACGCGTAGGAGAAGCTGATAGTTCCTCCTCAGAGCGATTTAGATAATTGTCGTGTCACTTAAAACCGTGCGTTGTTAAAAACTTTATCAAAGTAAATTCACTCATCGTTTTCAACAAAAAAGTTATATATTTCCCCCCTCACATATCAAAACCAATAATTTATTAAGTAACTACATTGAGAAGAAGAAAATATACGAAGGGATTTCCTTCACTTCCTCCCGATCTCTCCCTCCCTACCTTACTTACTTCCTTCGTTTTTCTGTAAAAACGCCACGAACACATCCAATGTTTAGATTACGTCTTACAATTGTAGTTGAAATAAAATAACATAACATGAGTAATTGCCCCAAACGACCTGAAAAAGTGGCGTTGAAGTAGGAATTCTTATGTCTCCTAGAGACCAAAACGAAAAAATAGAAGATAGAGAAAAAGAAGAAGAAGAAGGTGGAGGAGGAGAGAGACATATTTTAGAGAACAACAAGAATAAAAAAGGTAGAGGAGGAGAGAGACATATTTGGAGAAGAAAAATACAAGATATATAATGCAAAATAGAATAAAAAAGGAGAAGAAAAAGGTAGAGGAGGAGAGGGATATGAAGAAGAAGAAGGAAGAGAAAGATGGAGGAAGCTAAGAGTAACATGTAGAAGAAGAGGAAAGAAGTTGAGGAGGAGATCAACGCGATGAAAAAGATTGGAGAGTAGATCGAGAAGAATGCGCGGAGGCGGCCTACCTGGCGGAATGGAGGCGATCTGGTTGTGGCTCATGTTGAGGAAGGTCAGCGTGTAGAGCCCTTCAAACGCGCCGTCGTGGACGGAGGCGATGCGGTTGTGCGACACGTCTACGCCCTTCACGGACGACGTGAAGGGCGTGTTGAAGGCGTGCTGCGGCAGCTGCGCCAGGCTGTTCCACGACAGGTCCACGTGCTCCAGCACGGGCGCGCTCGCCACGAACGCCGTGCTGTTCAGCTGGTTGCCGGTGAGGTTGAGCAGCTGCAGCTGGGAGAAGTTGGCGAAGGCCAGCGGCGGCAGCTGCCTGATGTTGTTGCCGGCCAGGTGCAGGTGGCGCAGCCGAGAGGTGTCTTGCGTGAACACCGCCGGGAGCGCTGCAATCGCGTTGTGGGAGGCGTCACAGCTGGAAAAATTGTTTTAGAAATAAAAATAGAACTACAATACAATAATGATAACGATAATGATAATTAATAATAATTATTAATAATAATTGATAACAATTAATAACAATTAATAATAATTAATAACAATTAATAATAATTAATAACAATTAATAACAATTAATAATAATAATAAATTAACGACTAGTTGCCAACAGCATCAGAAATGCTACTGAACTAAACTACAAGAAATGGTTTTCAAAAACGTTCCACGCACACTGCTCAAGATCAACTAAAATACTCTCGTATGATAGTAGAATATATTATTAGTTTTAAAACTTAGAAAATACTGCAATAACATAATTTAGTATAATAACATTACAACAGTTATTATGAAGAATATAAAAATGCTATTCCTTATTGCAGCACGTGAAAAACAAATGTTTACTTCCGACTTGCCTTCGCCAACTTGCTTGTACTAATGTCATTACCCCGTAAGCAGGGGAACGGTAAATGCTAAACTGCAGAACACTTGTAAATGGCAGTCTTCACACTCGGACGCGCAACAGAGCTCCCGATAATGTGTGTAGACAGCAGGAAGTCATAAACAGCAGTCACAGCTGATACGTGCGAGTCATTTGCATACATTCTGAGCATTATCGAAGTGAACGTTTCATTATAGAGATAGAAAATTATACATAAATATGAAACGCCAAATGTGAAAAGTATTCGAACGAACTTAAAAAAAGGCAAAGGAAGCTATAATTTAGAAATTTATATTTTTCATTTTTATTCTATATTGATAAATATCTTCCTCACCAGATTCAATCATACGTCTGACCGATATTGGTATATCTATCTGCGACTTGTGTAATACCTTGCTTCCACCAGCGATACTTCGCCCAATGCAGTGACTCACGATTTTTTCCTTCGCTCTCGCTGTGGCGCTGGGCAGTGTGAAGAGTTTCACGGTAGCGCTACCGAGTATCGCCATGTGAAGGCGCTCTAACACAAACGGCAGTGTGAAGAGTTTCACGGTAGCGCTACCGAGTATCGCCATGTGAAGTCGCTCTAAGTTCGTGCGCACGCCAACCAGAAAAGTAGATTGAGCAAGAGACGATGTCAACAGTGGGCACATATGTAACTTCATTGTATGACATTTCCTACCCCATGTTCATCCGCAAAAACATATCATCTCCGACCCTCCTACATGCTCTAGAAGTATGTAGCATTTATTATGAAACACATGTATACGTAAGGGGAAAAATGATAATCGTTCATTACTTCGCCTTAGACATTTAGTCTGAAACACATGTATACGCTCTGGACAAAGTAATAATCGTTCAATATTATCTGTCCTAAACATTTACACATATATTTGTTCTGAAACACATGTATACGCATTGGTATATGATGATAATTGTTTACTATTACATGCCCTAGAAGTTTGTAACGTTTATTCTCATTCTCATGTATATGCTTTAGAAGAAAAGTAATAATCGTTCACTACTACATGCCCTAGACTTTTGTAACATTTAGTCTGAAACACATGTATACGCTCTGAAGAAGTGATACTCGTTTACTACTATCTGCACTAGAAGTTTTCACATTATTTTGTTCTAAAACACATGTACACGCATTGGCATTACATGATAATAGTTTACTATTACATACCCTAGAAGTTTGTAACATTTGTTATGAATCTCAAGTATACGCTTTAGAAAAAGTGATAATCGTTCACTACCACATCCCTAGAAGTTCGAAACATTTATTCTGAGGAAGATGAGTTGATGGGGTTACCTGTGGAGGCCCGGCGCCGACAGCACGACGTCGAGGTCCGCGAGGCGGTTGCCGTGCAGGAGCAGGCGCGCCATCTGGCCGTGGCGCGTGAAGACGCCCGGCGCCAGGCGCGAGATGTTGTTGTGCGAGAGGTCGAGCTGGTAGAGCTTGTAGAGGCCGTCGAGCGCGCCCCGCTCGAGCTGCGTGAGGCGGTTGTGCGACAGGTTGATGTTGGTGATGGTGCGCGACAGCACGAACTTGATGCTGGTGCCGTTGCTGTTGGCGCCGCTGCCTAGCAGCTGCGCGCACACAAACGTCAGACTTTTAAACAGCGCGTAACTCCAAAAAGCAAATTTTACGAAAGAGAAGAATAATTAATTCTACGCCAAACTATTTCTTGAAAGGCTGAATAAACAACAAGACTTCCTAGAACATTTCATTATTAGGGGAGATATAATTTACAATCATTAGGGATTTTATTTGATAAAATTATACATACAAATTTTCTAAAGTCACTTGATTAATTGCTTCGAACACAGGAGTTTCTTTATTGCCTTGCTGAAGCGTAGGGGTTATAGAATGTATTTGATTCTTCTAATTTGTTAACGAATATTCGTTGTATAAAAATGTACAACAAAAATATAAGCAAGTATTAAAATGCGCCTAAACATTGATATGTATTGTAGTTATTATGGTTCAATACTTATTTATAAATAAACGACATTATTATTATTATTATTATTATTATTATTATTATTGTCATTATCATCATCACGTAGGTTTTACCACCATGAAACGCATATTCTCTGTGCTATATTCTCAAATCTTTGACTCGTGTCAATCAATGAGGAAAAGAGTCCATTTGAAGACGAGGGTATGTCCCGTGTTCGGCTCAGGTCTATAGTTTTCAGTCCAGTCAGTGGTTGACTCTTTAGCTGGGGGCGAAACTCTCCCTACTGCTTGCTTGACGGGTTGGCAGAAACGCTGTATTGTAAAATCCCCAGTGCCATGTCCTAATAGAGCTCGGAAATATTAAATACTTCCGTTAATATTCCGTCCTAATGAGATCTCACATTGTAGTGACAAGTAAGCTTGTTTATCACGAGGTAAGAGAGAGTCTGTGGGGAAACATGAGAATTGTACCGATATGTCCAGCGCCCGCTCTAAAATAAACCTGTGGACACGAGCTAGAGGCAATTCTGTATCGCAGTGGCGGTGGGCTGTCTGCGCGCTGCTTATGTCTTTTGTAATTGGCTGCTCCCGAAATATGTTTCATTCTTGCATTCACAGAACATTCCAATTTCTGTATCAGTTTAGATCTTTAATGAAGAAATGTAATACTCGTAAATAGGTAGACGCCAGTGGCAGTAAACATTCGCCATTGGGAAGGTGGGCTTAATTTAACTTAACGACTTGTTTTGGGAAAGATAATAGCACAATACTTTGGTTTATCAAATTTGTAATTTTGCTAAAAGAAGTAATGAGAAATAAAACAGAAACCCGGTATAGAAAAATATTTGAAATGAATTAAACTTTTTAGTATACATGTATTTTACAAATAACGATGCTTCTAATTATCCGAGAAGAGGTAACCCTTATATATCTATTTGAAAAGTATAAAAGAGATTCAAATAATTTTGAAGAGACAAAAAGAAACGCTTTAATAAGATGCTTCTTAGACGGATGTTAACGTTGGAACTTTATTGCAAATATCAGTAGGATATTGGTGAAAACAGCAGAGTACTCTAAAAATTTCGCCTCATACATCTGTTCACTCTACCTCGCTGTAATACCTTGCTGATCTCGTTAGGACTCCTGCGAATGTTTATAATTGAATGGGTTTGTAGTTGATATAGAGTTGCCTTCGGACCTGCGCGGTGAGTTTATTGTTACTTAAGCTTAAATAAATCTTTCCGCGTAAAGAAATTTGAAAATCCTAGTCGTTTCAAATTATCAAAGTCTTCTGATAATACGAAAAGTCTTATGCATATGAAATATGTGAGTGTCCCGCAAACAACGTTAAGCGCACCGCTTTGGCAATTTCTCCGTTGTTCCCGCTTTGCTTCAAGGAACATTTCCCCTTCATAGAGCCGAAGTAGGGGAGTTTGGTCGGGTCTAATGAAAATTTCGTCACTCTAAGACGCGTCAGTTTTCTTCTCTGGCGAAAATGACCTTACGATTTAACAAGAACTGGATATTGCTGATGACTTATCATGTTGTGCTGCAGTTTACTTTGCGAGGTCCAAAGGGAATTTTGAAACTCCTGTTAGCATGATAAAACGGCTGAATACCTCAAAGCCTCATTTTCGCAGTCTGTGCAGAGACTTTGATCGGGTGACCCTAGGGTTCGAGTCCCTTACGATGGTAGAATGTTCGATACTAGCTGAACTGATAGGTCGAATTCAGTCGCTGTCCAGTGGAGAATTTCAGAAGCCGGCTGCTCGGATCGGTAGGTTACAGTTTCTTCTCCGATCAATACCAGATGAATGCCGGGGCAGTTCCCAAACTAGCCATGGACCGCACGCGATCTTCATTGTCCTATCTTCTCATCTTACCACGTATACACAACACACACACACACACACACACACACACACACACATACAAACACACATTCAACAAGCACTTCACTTTAGTGGTAAACCAGTCGGGTGCTTGGAGTTCGTCTCGGCTGGGGCGGTGCCCCGCTGGAGCCTGGAGGGGGGAAATCCACAGCAAGACGACTTGTACATCGGCGCCGGATCTCATTAAATCCCATCCAGGGGGGAGGAGCATTTTACCTTTTGTGATACCTTCCCCTACACTAACGGAACTAATGCCCACAGAAGATGATTCCCCGGAAACTTCAATCTGTCAATCAATTATTTAGCATTCTAAAGCGAGAGAGGTCGTTTTACATTGCTCACCTGCGTGAGATTGTGATGCGCAAACATCATAGACCGAAAACATCAAACAATCAATATATATAAATCAATAAATATTTTACAGCAAGAGAAATCATTGCGCACCTACGTGAGGTACAAACATCACAGACCGGAAACAAATCAATCAATATGTAAATCAATAAGAATGTTACAAGAGAGAGCAAAAGTTGCTCATCTGCAGAAGGTTGTGATGAGCAAACATCACAGACCGAAAACATCAATATATGAATCAATAAGTATGTTGCAGCAATAGAGAGTATTGCGCAGCTGCGTGAGGTTGTAATATGCAAACATCACAGACAGAAAACATCAAACAATCAATATCAAACAATCAATAAATGAATGTATTAGAATGTGTCGGAAAGAGAGAGCAGAAAGAGTTGCTAACCTGCGTGAGGTTGTGATGCGCGAAGGTGCCGGGCGGCAGGGCGTCGATGAGGTTGTGCGAGAGGTCGAGGCTCCACAGCATGATGATGTCGCGGACGAAGCGCAGGCTGGCGAGGCGGTTGGCGCGCAGGTCGAGCGAGCGCAGGTTGGTGCAGTTGAGGAACGTGGCCGGGTGGATGTCGGCGAGGCGGTTGCGCGCCAGCAGCAGGTCCCACACGCTGTACAGCCCGTGGAAGGCGGCGGGCTCCAGGCTGGCGATGCGGTTGCCCGACAGGTCGATGTGCACCAGCGCCGACTGGTGGCCGCACACGAAGGTGTCGTTGCGCACGTGCGCGATGCGGTTGTCGCTCAGGAAGAGGTACTTGAGGCTCTGGATGCCGCACACGAAGTCCACGGCGGACAGGCGGTTGCGCCGCAGGTCCAGCTCCTTCAGGTTGGACGCGTTGCTGAACGTCAGCGGGTGCAGCGACGGCACCTGCCAACCGCCACCAAGAAGAACATCACTTGGAACTATTACTTATTGCGTAGGTTCTTATAACACACACACACACACACACACACACACACACACATATGATCGGAGTTTGGTAGATCGGTCACATGAAGACGGGATTATGGAGATCGATCACATGGTATCGGAGTTTACCACTCATATATCTATCTATCTATCTATCTATCTATCTATCTATCTATCTATTTATCCATCCATACCACTCTCATTATATATACTGTATATATACATCCATATAACTCTCTATATAAAATGACACCGTGTGACCGATCTCCATGAAAGTGGCACATGTACGTGTGTTTTCACCCAGAAGGTTTATGAGTTGTTAATTTTGTTGAAACTCCACTAAATGGCACTGCAGAACACAATTGCCCTTCATTTTAACAATTTCAGTGCCACTGGCCAATCAGGTTTGCATGTGTTTTGATTCATTTATTCAGAGATAGCGTAGCTCTTATAGTGTTGGTTAAGGTTTCAACTGTCTATTTTAAACGAAACATATTTATTTCTAATGTATTTGAAGTCAGGCTATTTTAAGCGGCCATGTCGACAACTGCTAATAGCACGGAGACATTCGTGAGAGAGTGCTTGAGAAAACAGTGTTACTAGTGTGGAATAATATTCTTAAACCCCCTGCTTTATACATAATCTTGTGTTCATAAGGATTGAATTTGAAAAAAACAGGAAACGCGAAGAATTTTGCTAGTTACACATATACTCGTAAATTAAGTAACTTTATACTATGTGGCTAAGCCAAAGACATTTAAGCCATTACGGTACCTACATCCTACCACGTAATAACTACACACTAAAACCTTTCGAATTCTGGTATTCACCTCAAAGCTAGAACTAGCTAAATCCATGAATTGCATCGCACAAAAATAAGAATTGCGTAAATGTTGCAACAGGAAAGTATAACAAATGAACTACACGGAATCGTCTCCCAATATTGTTTCAAGTGGTTCAACATTAATTTGTCAATTCTAATGAAATGGGAAGCTTACAAATTCTGGAACAATGCGCCACTATTTACTGTGAACACAGATTTAAACATATTTCTGAAGAATACGTAATTGAAATGTTTTGTTTTTATCCAGATATATACATTACTTACATGAATACTATAGTGACATGTAGCAGTAAATTGAGCCATTCAAATTAAACAAGTAGTGAAATATGTACATAATGATTATTTTTAAGTAAAAACGCATATGCATGGTGATTGCTCAACATTGCATTTATATGCATTTCCTAATTTTCGCATTTAAAAACTCTACTTGATCTTACAATTTATAAATTTCGCTAGCGTTGCTTCGCGAACTATAATGTTCCACTCTCACGCTTGCTCGCGCCAGTCAAGAAAACGAAACTGAAACTTCGATATATCGATTACAACTCACTCCTCCAGACGAAGAAAACATATAGTAGTTATATATCACGACATCTAATCGTCCATTCTATTACTTTTAAGATTTATTCTAAATTATTATTATTATTATTATTATTATTACTTAGTCTTCGTACTAAAAAACAGGTTAATAAGAACGAATCTAGAGCACACTACTTTTCAGTGCAAGAAACAATCACGAAATTAGGTTGAGTAGAAAGGTCAAATGCTTTTCTAAACGAAAATTCTTAGTATTTTAAATCTAAAGATGTTTTTTGCACATATTAAAACGATATGATGTATGAAGAGGCAACACTTGACCTGCATTGGTAGATATTTTAAATTATTCTTGCACAACATTCGTTCTGACTACGTTTAATGGAAGTAATTCCGAAGTGCGACAGGAGAGCGTGCTGCTATCGCTTAATTTCCACAATGCCACATCCCCTTGATTCGCAATTGTTCAGCTAGATAGGCCCCCACATGAAGCTACGAACATTCATAGATCCATGTATCGTCATTCACAGTGAAATATTCATTGTATTTACAGCTACATCGCCCATCAACATGATGTTGCAAATGGAGATACAGATCTAGCTGCATACAATTCCCCCACAGTAGGGAACAAATTCCATTCATCGTGATCACGTACATGATACAAGTCTTGATTATACCCGATAATTCTAATGGAGTATCATTTTCCAATGTACATCTGTTGTAATATTAGAGTTCGTGAATGCACGGAGACTCAAAATATGTTCTTATCCTATTCGATATACTAATTTACACTGAGCAGAAATCATCTAAAGATTTGAAGATGACCGGGGAAGAGGGGCTTAAGTAATAAAAATGATTTTGATGTCTGGAATTAAAATTTTGCGTATGTTTTATAAATAGTGGGCTATTTTAAAAATATTTAATATACGCCGACCTAGATGGCCGAGGGGGTGGCTAAGAGAGCGTACTACCTCAGCGCTTCGATCCGAGGGGTCGTGGGTTCGAGTCCCGCCGTGGGCATGGTTGTTTGTCCCTTGCCTCTCATGCACTATGTGTTGTCGCGGAGGGCCTACCGTTCTGCTAACCCTAGATCAAAGGAGTCCGCAAGTGTGTTGGTGTGTAGTGTATGGACGAATATGCGTCCCCTCGGGTCCTAGAGGGTAACCGGCTGTCGGATGGATGAATGCCCTAGAAAAAATTAAACACGCTTCATTTTAATAGTAGTTTCAACATGCAGATTGTAGATTTTGTCATGTGTAACATGCTAAATAACATAATTATTCCTTTAAAAAATTAATGAAATTCATTAGTCGACCCTTTCAAATGTTTAGAATATACTGGAAGGAGATCAATTAAACATAATTTAACAATTGAAGGAGTTGAACGAAAAATATGGTGGGGGTGGTGGTCGCTGGCTCTGAGTAACTTAACAATACTTATTACCGACCAATAGCGATTCTCGATGCATGAGACAGTGTAATAGCACTGACATCTAAAAGTTAAGTCCACAGATACAATTCCGGACGAAGATAGTGTATTTTTCAAGAGCGAAAAATCTTATGTCTAATGTCACGCTTTAAGCACGTAAAATAATCCTGGCAGATGCCCAGCAAAATAAAGTTATTCAATAATATCCCGACCTAACGGGATATTACCGTTGAGACAATTTGAACATTAATGTTATCTGACACATTTGGCCAAGGAAGTTAGATTCATACCCAGGCGTCACAAGGGACGCCCGCGTGGCGCACCTTCTCGAACGATCTTTTAGACTTGCACCGAGAGTATGCTCGTTGGTTTGAGAGTAGATAGCGTTGACACGAGGAGAAAACTAAGTAGAAGTTGTGTCTTTCGCGCACGAGATTGTTTGTGAGGGGGAGTAGAAAGGACGAGCATCAGGATAGAGATAACCCGCTTCACATCTCAGAGGCCCGGGCTTCCGGAGTCGGTGGAAATGGAGGGTGAAAGAGCTGAAATGTACGAAGCGACCAGTCAGTCGCAAGGTAGGGTAAACGCGTCCCACCGATGATGACTTTTTGTAGCGTGAACGGATGACAACAACTTTTAAACAACGAGCGAGTTGCTCTGCGATTTCTAGCACGTTACATTGCCCCAGGGACGACATAGGGAGGGCAACATAACGTTTTTTATTCGTAACAAATAAATCATGAAATTACATTTATCTGTATTATTTACCGCTATCTCTCTCTCTCTCTCTCTCTCTCTCTCTCTATATATATATATATATATATATATATATAGAGAGAGAGAGAGAGAGAGAGAGAGAGAACGAACACGAACTGAATTCTGTTTGTTTTTGGGGGAGGAGCTTTTGTTTGAAATGAGCGTCCACCGAGGATTTAGCGTCCCTGCCATGCAGGCGACCTTAGCCGAGCGCAAAGGCCGGTGCCCTGGAATGGCAGTACCTTGTTCTGCGAGAGGTTGAGCGCCTCGAGGCTGTGCAGGCCCTGGAAGGCGGCCGGGTCGACGCGCGCCACCTCGTTGCTGGCCAGGTTGAGCTGGCGCAGGCGGCAGGGGCCCGGCGGCGCGCAGAAGGCGGCGGCCGGCAGCTCCGAGATGCCGTTGTCCGCCAGCCGGCAGTCCTGCCACACAAACAGAAACAAAGTTACATCTTCGATTTTCACATCTCATTTCTTCGCTTTTGGAAGATCGATTAACGGGAAATACGTGGTTATACCACATGGCGCTGTCTTTTTTCTCATATTGAATTCAGTGGGATCAGCAAAAATCTTGTGGTATGCCGTAATTAATTGAAGTAAAGAAAGTAACGTGAACGACGCTAAGGTTAGAAACAGATAATTTTTTTGAAAAATCAAACTAGCCTTTTTCTACAAAACATTGTTTCTTAATATGGGAATCTCTTGTTTGGTTTAGTTTTTCAGACAGGTTATCTATTTCTAAATGTGACTCACGCGGGAATTTCCTTTAGGTCTTATTGAATACCTGTAAACTTGTTACAGAACGATAGCTCTGTGACTGTTTTAATAAATATTAAAACGTATAAGAACTTTCTCGTTTGATTGTTTCTCTTTATAATCAGTTTTCGTATTATTTGCAATATTGTATAAAAATGTGTACAGATCTTCAATAATCTGTTTGTAACACAGTCACTATGACTAATATGTAGAACTTTCTAGAACTAAGTCTATAAGTGAAATTCGTCTTTTTTGTTGATATATGCCCAATAATGGGCTTCGAAACGGTGGATATATTTACCAAAGTGACAGTAGCATTCTTTCTCATTTAGACAATGCTCGGTAGTTTCTTTACCTTGGAAAACTTTAATCCTTGCGCTTATTAATGAACAAATTTATAAAAATAACTAACTATATATAATATTGTTGAACACAATATTTACAAATTATTTGATTGAAACCAATACTTTAGTTCTGGTGTACCTCACATTTACTGTTTTATATTACCTTGATAACTCAAATCCTTACATATTTTATATCTCAATAACTCAATTTTCTAGGCGACGTCTACTTTTATTTGAATTCGTCTCACAAATTTGTTTTTTTTTAAATACCGAAACGTTGGCGCTCAGCCGTGAGATTGGAAATGCACGAACATGTAGGGATTGAAATTAGCCGTATAATTATATGCGCCATATTTTCATTTTGTATTGAACCATATTGATATATACACTCATCTATCGCCTGCTGTGTAATGAAATAGATTATTGGGATGGAGTGAAGACGCATTAACTGCTGTGCCAGTAACCATGACTAAACAGTTTCCTAGTATTTGTTTTACAAAATGCAAAATGTTGGTTCGGGTCCAGGTACTATAAGTTATTTCTTTTGTTAAATCCCCTTTGTCTGTTACCTGGTACAATAACGAATGAAGTTGGTATCTAACAAAATGTGGTGAAGAGGCCACTGGTGCAGACCTTTACACTTTTTTAAAATGTTTTTTTTCTGCCATGGGTTGGATTACCCGTGTTGCTGTACAGGCAAACGTTGCGTCTTTCACCCTTCATATCTCATTTTGGAGGCGTCGAGTAACGTCTCTTACACCAAAATCTTTCAAATGAAACGTTTCAAAATTTTTTGAAACATATTTGGGAATTAGCTCTTCTAGGAATTCCTTCTTTAATGTAAGAACGGCCGTAGTACAGAATTTCAAGTTCGAGGTAAAATTACATGTGAATTGACCAATTGTATTTCTGTGCGAATAGAAACGCATGGATCTAACTTTCTTTTTAATGTTAAGTCAATAGAACGAAGGTAATAATCTCTTCAGTAATAAGCATTTGACAATGTTACGAGTGGAATGTTTATTCATGAACAGTGTGGTCAATTCCATAAAAAGCACAATTTAAAGCTTGTTTCGTTTAAGTTAAAAATAAGAATTGTGCTATTTTCACATTTAATATAATGATTTTTTGTGTATGGAATATTTTCTGGGAGAATTACAATTTAATAAAATAATTCATTCTCTTCGAAGCATGGTTCGAAACATGGTCTCTGTAAATTGAATGGCTTTCCTAAAATGATTATTTAAAAAATAAAATTCCTAATAGGGGTTAAATACGGTACTCTTTGAGAATGAAATGTAATTTTTCAATCAGAAAATATAGACTCATATTATAAACAATTGAATTTTACATTTCACAGAAATGATATTCACGAAATATACGTACGTATTACAAATAATTTCTTACTAATAGTACGTGGAAGCAAATTACATCAAAACCGCTCATGTAATGCAGATATCGAAAACGGAAATCCTTTCAACATAGACCCAACTAAAAGTTTAATGTACGAAATCACATGAAATGCTCTGCTAAGATTCTACATGGAAAAAATTATTTAACTCACTTACTGTGGGCAGAATTCAAGGTAGTCGATTATTCGATTAATTAGCTATTCCGGGTTATCATTAACTTATAAAGTGCAGTGCATATTTTTTTCGCGGGAGGTGAAGGTGATCTTCCCCCGCTGGTTGCTGATATCTAGCGCCGACCTACATGTCGGCATTCGGATTTTTCCCTCAGCGGTTCTCCTACCAGCGAGGCCCCGCCCCAGCCGCGACAAGCTCTAAGCTTCCGACTGGTCTCAGGAAACGTGTGGTAGTTTAGTGCATGTGACGTCTCATTTGGTGTTCAGTTGTGTTCACCTGAACCCTTGCGGGATCTTTTCGAACAGTGGGCTTCCAGTGGGTTTTTTGTTAGGATTTTTGACTACTCCCCGTACGGGGCGGGGATCGGGAGTGTGCGTTGTAGGCGGAAGGGTTAAATTACCTGTGGAGAGAGGGGTTGTTTTATTAAGGTTTTTGATGACGGGGAGGGAAGGGGCAGGACTGGGTTGGGAGGGGATTGAGTGGGGTGAGAGGAGTGAGGTGGACAAGGATATAGTCAGAGGAGGCGGCGGAGTTGTTTTTTGTTGTCGACGACATATACAGCATGTCAGTCAGTTCGTGGCCGTTTGTTAGGGTACTGCTGCGGCATTCGCTTGGTGTTGATTGAAAAAACACCAAGGAAACTATCGATGAAGGCAGCCGGCCACTAGAATTCTCCTTCCGAGAGCGGCTAAATTCGACCTAGCTGTGTTGCTAGAGACGAAAATCCTGGCACCATCGGGGCTCGAATGCTAAGTCCTCTCGGCTGGGGGCACTGCAGTGATATCAAGTGATGCCCTGGAAACCGTAGATTTCTGCGGCCAGTCCTGCGAGTGCTCTTGGCTGACCAGGTGTCGCCGCGTTGAAGGCTGATACTGCGTCATTTCGACCGTCTTCTTCTGGTTTCTTCAGGGTTGGTCTTCGTGAGAGTGATCGCCGCTTGGGTTTCTGCTTGTACTCTATTGACCCCTTTGGCCGGATTCTGCAACGAATCACACTCGGGCATAAACTAGAGCGCCGACCAGTCCGGCGTAGACCATCCCTGAGGAATACCACAAGAAGGTCGCAACGTCACCATCACAGCCGTCAACGCGGCGTCACCCGGACAGCAACAGCATGCGAATTGATTACTTGAGTCACCTCAGCCGGCGCTAGTACCTCGATTGATTGATTGATTGATTGTTAGTGATTCCGGGTGCGTTAACTACTGAGATCATTAGTCCCGTAAGTGTATAACATGCGTTTTTCCATTGGGAGGTGGGGGGGATCTACCGCCGGATGGTAAGATCTGGCGCCGATCTACCGTCGAGTAGCGGTGTTTTCCCCAACTAGGTTTCTCCCATCAGCGGGGAAGCGCCCCATCCGGGAAAAGATCTGAGCCCCGGATCGGTCTCCCGGCATGTGTGGTAGTGTAGTGCATGTTAGTGTGTGTACGTAAAGAGTGAGGATAGGACAAGCAAGAGGAAGGAAAGATCGCTATCGGTCCGTTGTCTGTTTGTTACGGTATTGCTCCGGCATTCGCCTGGTGTTGATCAGAGAAACCACTGAAAACTACCGCTTAGAGCAGCCGGCTACTTGAATCCTCCTCCAAAAAGTGGCTGAATTCGACCAGGCTATCTAGCCAGTCTGATATGTTTATGTGAAACCTTCGGTCCTAAACGGCCGTATGTGCTCTAACGTGTATTCGGACTTAGCCACGCCGGCTACCCAGGGCGCTCTAATCTCGCGATTTATGATTGACCGATGGTATGATGACTCGCACGTATAGTGCGTTTCCTTTACAAAATTCAACAGTATCATATTGCTGTTGACGATGAGAACGTTCCACCCTAAGGTTAAGAAGACCATGTATAAGGTGCGGAAGAATCTTTCGTGCAAATCACCACGAGCCCCTTGTCCAATGATCAAAGACTGCGGGGCCAGCCGCTGTCGGCAGTGTCCGGGTACCGCGGGGTCGAGCCAAGAACCTGGCATATCGCACGCAGCCGGTTTCTATTTTAAGTCGCGCGTTGGGAGGAGTATTGGTGAAGCGAACTTGGCGCCACCCAGCCCAGCGCAGCATGCCAGGCTGCAGACCAAACACAGTTCTAAATTCGTAGCCTCACACTACACCCACTATTGAATTAGCCTATTTACCTGCTAGCTGCATTTCGGACTACTTGAACTCACAGCGGGCGACTTGCGAGACCTCTCGCTTAGCAGTCGCTGGCCGGAGCGCGGGGGCTGTGTCTGAAGAAGCCTCGTCCCGCTTCCGTCGCAAGCGCCCACAAATTCCTCCACTCGCCGTCCATGTGTCTGATTGCTTATTCATTTTAATAATTTTAGAATACAATTCTTCGCGGAAGCCCAATTAAGAATTCCCTGGTTTTGCACGACTCACGATTTAAAATGAAAACGTAATAATTGATCATGTGATACTTTTTGATGTTCTAATTGTGATAATGTTGAGAGCGGATTACCGTTGAACGGTGATTACGACGTAGACAGTGAATTACATGATAGCTGAATCATCCCACAGTCATTATGCGTGACAGTCGGCTACATTACAGTCGACTATTATTGAATCGTTTATTACTTTGAGTCGACTATACTGCATATTTGAGTACGTAGGAATTTCAGTATATAGACAATTGAGGATATAGACGTTGAGCATATAGGCCAGTTGAGCATATAGACAGTTGAGCATATAGAACAGTTGAGTATATAGACATTTGAAATATATAGACATTTGAATATATAGGACAGGTGCAGTACTTAGACAGTTAGCATATAGACCGTGCAGAAATAGACAGTTAAGTCTATAGCCCAGTTGAGCTATATAGCCAGTTGAGTATAATAGCCAGTTGAGTATATAGCCAGATGAGCTATATAGCCAGTTGAGTATATAGCCAGTTGGAGGTCATAGCTAGTTGAAGTATATAGTCAGTGAATATTTAAAACCGGGACATACTCGCCCGTGTAAGCTATTTGGACTGTTGATATCTATTTACAAACTGATTGAAGCGCGTCCTGATTGGCTGCTCTTCTGCCCAGTCGATCGCTGTACCACAACCAGCATGCCGACGCTTGCGCTCGCACGGCACCTCCAGGCGGCTTGCAAGCTGACAAACCTAAGACGCTGCGCCTGGCGACAACGGCTTGGCGACGAGTGGAGGCGCGCGGCGCGGCAGGCTGCGCCGCCTCAAGAAGCTCGTCCTGGTGCGCAAACAACCTGCGCTCCCGCTTGCACCCGCTCACCTTCGCCAACGCCCTCAAAGCTGGCTGCCTCGACCTCAGCAAACAACCCAGATCGCCGAGCTCAACCGCCGCCGCCACGCGCCGCACCTCGAGGCTGAATCGATTGCGGTCAATTCATAAAGCTGCGTGATATAGAGCGTCCTGGTAGCCCCGGCGTAGCTAAGGTTCGAATACACGTCGCGAGTCATCATACCATCGCGTCAATCAATAAATCGCGAGGATTAGAGCCGCCACTGCCGGTAGCCGGCAGTAGCTACAGTCCGAATACACGTGCGAGTTCATCATACCATCGAGTCCAATCAAAATTCGCCCGAGATTAGAGCGCCCTGGGCAGCCGGCAGTAGCTTAAGTCCTAATACACGTCGAGTCATATACATCGGTCCAATCATAAATCGCCGGAGATTAGAGCGTCCTGGGTACGCACGGCCGGTTGTTCAAGTTTTCCGAATACACGTTTGAGTGCAGATGGCTGTTTAGGACCGAAGGGTTCACGTACACATATCAGACACTGGCTAGCGATAGCTTGGTCCAATTCAACGCCCGTCCGCCACGCGCCGCACCTCGAGGTGAATCGACCGTAGTCAATCCAGGAAAGCGCGAGATTAGAGCGCCCTGGGTTAGCCGCGAGCTACAGTCCGAATAC
This sequence comes from Gryllus bimaculatus, assembly GCA_017312745.1. NCBI lineage: Eukaryota > Metazoa > Arthropoda > Insecta > Orthoptera > Gryllidae > Gryllus > Gryllus bimaculatus. The sequence goes on from BOPP01000101.1 coordinate 149,667, forward strand.
ACGGTCCGATGCGCATACGGTCGCAAGGACGCAAGGTTTTCACATACCATATCAGCACACTGGGCTAGATAGGCTTGGTCCAATTCAACTCTGTCCGCAGCGCCGCCACCACGAGGTGATTCAAGCGGTCCAGTCCATATAAGCGCCGAGATTACCGCGCCCTGGGTAGTCGGCGTGGCTAAGTCCAATACACGTCCGAGCCGCATACGTCGCACAGGACCGAAGGTTTCACATACCATATCAACACTGGCTAGATAGCTTGGTCGAATTCAACTCTTGTCCGCCATGCGCCGCACCTCGAGGTAAAGAGCGAGCGGTCAATCATTAAAGCGCGTGATTGGAGAGCGTCCTGGGTAAAGCCCGGACGTAGCTAGTCCGAATACACA
>BOPP01000101.1:152708-191140 GCA_017312745.1 Gryllus bimaculatus
ACCACGCCCGCCACCGCCGCCGACGCCGCCGGCGCTGCCGCCGCCGCCGCTGCCGCCGACGGCGCTGCGCTGCAGCACTGCACCAGCGCCAACGCCGCCGCCGCCGTCACCACCAGCAGCACCTTCGGGCTCTGCATTGCGCCCGCTCCGCACCTGCGTGACAATACAGCCTCTTTCACCACCAGCCTCCAAATGGGTGCTTAATTCGACATGGGTTATTTTTTTCCACTTATTTAAGGTTACTTTTTAACAGTTAAAGTCATATAGCGACCACTGTAAGTAACATTGGAGGTAACACAGTTACGATTCACGGACACACACGACCATTCATGCCTAATGCAGGATTCGTTCTTGCGGCATTGTTTATTTTTAATGAGAATTATTGAACCTTACGGATAGCAATTATTAGATCAAAAATATGGATATCTCAAGTTTGTGAATATCTTGAATTGGCGAAAATCTTCAATTATTTTTTATTGAGAAGACATATCGAATGTGCGGATATCACGTATATGCGAACATCACGTATTTGTGAACATCTCGAAATTATGAACAATTATTTGTAAACCTTCCAGTTTTCGAAAATCCCAATTGATTTATTAAACGATTGGTATTTCTGGGCATGAAAATCCTAGTCTCGTTTGTGTTGGGAATGGTCTTTCTTGCTGGATGGTGAGATTTGATTGGATCTACCCAGGACTTGCACGGGAATTATGCCTCCAAGAATCCCTGTCAGCGCGTTGCCGCCGCAGCCTGTGTTTACGACGTGTGTGGCAGTTGTAGTCCATGTAAGTGTGTGTGAATAAGGGGAGAATATAGAACAAGGAAGAGTAACGAAAGATCGTGCCGTATCCGTGACCCGTTCGTTATTGTGTATTAACTCCGACATAAAATGGAATTGATCTAAGAAAAACACGGGAAACAACCGATCAGAGCCGGCTACTAGATTTCTCAGGATACTGGCTTAATTTATCGTAGCTGCTAGCTCTGGCCGGACCTCTACTGTGGGTCCTTCCTGTCAGAGTCGCTGCAGAGGAAGTGGCAATTCTGGCCTCGAGCTAACTCCGTGAAAATCTCGAATTTGTGAATATCTTGAATTAATGTAGATAATATGGATATTAAAACCTCAAGGTAATCCTCATTAAAATACTAGCGGTACTGCACACAGTTTCTCGCATTTTTGGTTGGTGATACGTTGTACTAAATCTACTACATGATCTACAACTGGAAATGTTTCTCACGGTTGCAACCAAAGTTTGGAGTAACCATGCCATTGACATAAACTCTGCACTATCAGTCTCAAGCTAAACTCAACCTTCCCAAAGCTTGAAAAAAGTTGGAAATGTTCATATGCAATTTTCAAAATTTAGAAATTTTTTATGTACATGTTTTCTAGATTCACTTTAAACGAACTGATTTAATTAACGAAAAATATTTTATCATCAATACTGCAGTTTCTCAATGTTTATTTTTTGTTTCCAATTTTCGAAAACACTGCGAGCTTACCGTAAATGGGACCCTTGTCAAATTTTTCGCTTTATCTCAAGAAACACCATAAGAGAAAAATATTTAAGCAGTTTTTGAGAAAATAATTGTTCAAGAATTGCCTATTATTCAAAACTTCGCGAAAACTATTTTCATTAAAAAATATACATGACTTTCTTTAAATATCTAATTTTTATGAATGAATGGCATTAAGAAAAAGTATCTCTACCATCAATGTTCTAGTTGTATGTGGATGACGAAAATAATTTAAACTTTTACTATTTTCGAAAATTTAGAAAATTCCCCGAAAGTTAGACGAGTACTTGGACCAAATGTTTTACAAGTGAAACATTTGGTCTTAAAATATTACGAATGAAAAAATCTAAACGTTAGATGTGTTTTATAACGTACGCAAGCAAAACCGAGACTGAAGTGACTCGTTGTTTTATATTCCGATGTTTATAAATAACTTTATACATTAACGATGTTTATAAAAGCACAAATCCCGTAAAATGGTGTTTATTGTAATTGTATTTTTATAGCACACTATTTTCACGTTGTCCCATAAGTGTCATAATATGACACTTTGTTAAATTGCTTTGCGGTTCATGGGATTTTATAGCAATAAAACAAGATTCATAAAACCAATATTGACAGAAAAATGTATGCCTTTAAAAATGTAACGTTCATTTCGCGAATATTAGTTTTAAATTAATGGTTTTACAATTGGAATCCATTAATCTCTCAATAATGTATTTATTTGTAGTGTCCTCAAAGGATTAAAATTGGCCATCGTGAAATGAAAATTATTAACAGTCAATAATTTGATTTTTTTAAACCTGATGCTCACGTCAACGTTTTTCCTTCTCACATATCTGCGCAAACGAAATATAGCAACTGTCATTCAGACAAACCATTTATCATTTCATCCAATGTCAATATTGAATCATTCATAATTAATCAATGACTCGTCGACACATCGATAGTACAAGTATACAATTAGTGGTAATTGGTTTTGACAACGAAAACGATGGGTCAACGTAATTTTTAATTCAATTAGTTAGTTCCGGCAGATGCGTTAATCCTTTCTATCCCACTGTAGCCATATCTTTTTCGCCGGGACAAGTTCCAAGCTTACGAATGATCTTCTAACATGTATGATAGTGTAATGTTTGTAAGTGTAAATGCGCATGGGAATGTGCGTAAGTGAGGGGTGAAGATAGGACAAGGAAGAGGAAGGAAATACTGTGTGCGGTGCACCGCCCGTTTGGTAGGACGAGGGCAGACGGCCGCTAGAATTCTCCTTTAGACAGCGACTGAACTTGATCTAATACGCAGCTAGTGTCGAAAATCCTGCTACGGAGGGGAGTCGAACTATTGACCTCTACGTCAGAGGTTTTGGTTTTGAAAAACAATATTGGTTTGTAGTCTAGAATATCACTCTATATGGATTTATGTGAAAGCTTGAGAGATATATGCCTGACAAATGTATTGCTGCCATTTGGCTAATTAAGTTTGATTATCTTATAAATTTATAATGCTGTAATACAAAAAATAGCGTATGCAACACGTTAATAATGTAGTTTTATTGCATTAGTACACATTTGAAAACTCGCACCTAACATAGCTCGTTTACAAAACATGTACTAATGCAATAAAGCTTAACATTATAAACTAGTTACATAAACGACTATAATCACACGCAATCTTACGAGACGCAAATAAAACGGTCCGTCCCTTCCCGTATGTTTGTAGCATGGGTCTCAAGTCCAGAAGTCGCCTTTGAACAAAAAGAATGAATAGGTCTTTCTTAGTCAGTACAATTTATTATCCCATAGTGTGTTAGCACAGCGGCAACAAACCTGATAACTGCCAAACAGTATATGGAAATTGTCCAAACGTATGGGATCAGACAGAAATGCGTTAATGATGATGATGATGATGATGATGATGATGATGATGATCGCTGAGAAGCGCTCGAAACTTATTAGTGGTAAAAATGGGGAACTAGAAGCGTCATCATATTCAATGTCGGTATTGATGATAATAATAATAATAGTAATAATAATAATAATATAATAATAATAATAATAATAATAATAATAATAATAATAATAACAAAGAAACTCAAAACACGACTGTTCATGAAATGAGGGAACTTGATAGTCGGCAAAAAATTTGATAAATCATGGTTCACGGATTCTAAAGTTCGTTATTAGGTCGCCCTTACGGCCTTATCAGCGACGTGGCGCCCTGTATAACCTCCCTTACCCTAGGTTCCCGAAACGTACATCCCGATAGCCTCTAAGCCTTTACGTAATCAATTATATTTTTTAAGTGGAGTGGACCTGCTCAATGTAATTACAAATAGAATACAATTATAAATTAACATTTTGGACAGCTCGGCTTCCAAACTCGAAATCCAGTTAAACTCAAGTAAAACTCCAAGTACACTCCACCCATGCCTAAGGCACTCAACAACAACCCCCCTTCCCCCAGCAAACGGATTAAATATCTCGGACTTGAACTAGACACTGAACTAAACTGGTAGCAACACATAGAAAACAAACTAATTCAAGCCACAATAACATTACTGAAATTAAAACCATTAATTCACAGAAATTGCCCCATACCATTCAATTCCACCATAATAATATACGAAACGAAAATATCTATTACTGTACGCCTACCTAATATGGATTAACGCCTCCAAAACTAATATAAAAGAAATTAAAACAATACATAATCAATTCCCTACAACAATAGATGACGTTATCTGGTTTGCTTACAACCTACAACTCCATAAGGAATTTAATCTCGAAGCGTTAGCAACGCACATTATTTATCTCTCGACTAACTTTTTCTCCAGCTCAAATCAAATCTCTTCCCTGATGCCGTTCACACTCAGTAAAAACGCTATCCGTCACATCAGAATTAAAAACGAACACCCCTTTCATTCATTCTTTATAAAGTGTGAGGGAGAGCGAGAGTGAGAAGTAAGAAGCAGAGTGGGAGAGCAAGACAGGGAGAGCGGGAGAGTGACACAGCGAGAGAGGGACAGCGAGAGCGAGAGACAGCGAGAGAGGGAGAGCGAGACAGAGGGAGAGAGCGCGAGATCGAGAGCGAGCGAGGGAGAAAGCGCGAGAGGAGAGAGAAGGCGCGAGAGCGAGAGAGAAACCGCGAGGGTGAGAGAGAAGGGGCGGTAGCGAGAGACAAAGGGCGAGAGCGAGTGCGAGCGAGAGAGCGCAATATAGAGAGCGAGAGAGAAAGACAGCTCGCGAGTGCGTTCACAATGCCGAAAACCATAAGCAAACCTAAAGCCGATGTTTGAATCCGCGACCCTTCGAACTGAGAAAGTGAAGGCCCCTCATGTGAGGGTAAGACCAAAGTGAATGTTTCGGTTTTGGCCAAAGGAAAGCTCGGAATCTGTTTCGGTTGATTCTGCGGATCGGTGTTGATCGAGTAGCACCAGACTTTCTTCTTCAAATTATTACATACATGCGACATGTATTACAGAAAAGATTGAAACAACTCGTTTAGAGCTGTGATTTTTGATATGAGGGAAATATTATGGTCTCTTTCCCGCGGCTTTAATGCGATGGAGAGACCATTTGGAGTGAATACCAGAATTCGAAAGATTAGAACGCGAAACGATGTAGGTATTGTAATGGCTTAAAGGCCCTCGGCCTAGCCACATCGGATCAAGTAAGCTAATTTGTTTGTAATAATTACCTATTAAATAAAAATAAATAAATATTTGGAAAAGAACCTTTACACTTTTTTCCCAGAAATAAGGTTAGGGTCATAATTTGTTTCTTCCATTTCTTTTAAGATTTTATGCCGTAACTTTCTACAAATATTCCCTTTGATTTGCCTTGAGGTCTTCCACGGGGCTTATTAGATATACTAAAGACTTGAAAAATGAGCAGTTTTCACCATAACTTTCGGGAACAGAACTACAGAGCCCTCACTCTAGTTGATTGATGAATATTTCCGGGCGCTTCATCGGCTAAGATCATTAGTCCTGTAAGTCTAGTGCACTTTTATCGCGGGAGGTGGCGGTGTTATTCCTTCCGCTGAATGATGAGATCCGGCGTCGACGTCGGCTCGGGTTTTCCCCACCAGGTATCTCCCACCAGCGGCCCACCGCCCAGCCGAGAAGAGCTCTAGCTCCAGAAAGGTCTCCCCACATGTGTGGCATGTAAGTAAGGGGTGCCGGTAGAGCAAAGAAGAGGAAAGAAAGATCGCGCGCTGTTTGTGGTCCGTTTGATAGGGTACTGCTCCGTCTTTCGCCAGATGTTGATCGAAGAAACCACGGAAAACTACCGATCAGAGCAGTCTCCCACTATAATTCGACTCCAGACAGCGGCTGAATTCGACCTAGCTGTCTAGCCAGTGTCTGCCATATAGGTGTTGTAGTGCGTTATCGTTGGCATTTTTCGTGAAATAATTATAATAATATAATAATTATAATTGCCAACAATAGTATTTAATATAAGAGCAGCTTTCGATGGCTTAGCCATCATCATCAGTTGTCTGCTGGATGGAAGCCACGAAACGACTAGTCGTTGTGACACAAGCAGAGTCGTTCAAGTAGACTGTGCAAGTGCATCATCAGTTGCAAGACCTCTGCGCCTCTATAATTTCGTCTCGAATGCGAAACGCAAGAAATGTAATGTGCGTGTGTGTGTATGATTATTTTGATTTGAGTGCTTCGTTACTTACGAGGTGACTGACGAGGTGTTTTCCAAAATGTACGAAGTCAGAAAATGCTTCTTGCACCTTTGAATAAATGATCTAGTACAATTTGGGAAACACCACTGTAACATAACGAGAAACTACTTTTTGGAAAGTGTTTCTATCTAATTCGAGAATCTCAGAGATAACCATGAAATGTTAAAGTCGAGAAAACGGTTTCTAATCCAATTGCAATATAACTAAGTCGTACCATTCCCTTTACAACCCAGGGTAAATATAACAAATTCACGGAAGTGGTTTAGGTCACAATAGTTCTGAATGATTATGCATTGTATTGTATTACAATAATAAGATATGGTATATCTCCCCTTTATGTCACATAAAGTTTTTACTGTTCTTTGACTAAATAAATCAAATTAAAGAAACATCAAACACTTCAGTAGTTAGTAAAGATTCCTTGGATTTATATTGTTTAAATAACGTTTCTCTTATGTCTAAGAAGAGTAGTGTAAAAAGCCTTGTGGTGCAACAAAGCATTTGAAAGCATCTACTTGAGTACGCTAATTAACAATTAGCGCCCCGTCATAAATAAAATGTTTTAGGAGGCGAATGTTTTGTTACTTATTTTACGTACCAGTAATAAAGAGTTATGTTAGAAAATACGTTGTCAAGGGTCCTTCAGTTTCGTGAGCTTTAAAATTCCGAAGCCCTGAAGGTTGCAATGGCTCCAGTTAATTGGGAACAATCCGCAGGAATTTTTTCCTGGAAAGGCACGTAGCCCAAATGGTGAAATAAATGCATACCGAGAAAGAGGATGCTTAATTAAAGCGAATTTTCCTAGAAAGCCCCAGAGTTTATTAGAACGGTCTTGAACACTCAACGTGGGTCAGACAATGAAGATTTTTACAAACCCGTCAAAATTCTCATAAGCGTAAACATGTCGTAAACACACGTCGTGTCGTGGAATGACGGACAGACGCAAATTATATACGGAAATATCATCTTTTAACCAACTTTGGTTTGACCCACCATTCACTCGTAGTTCTAGGTTTTACTCAATGCCAGATTTTACTCATTAAACTGTCCAGCTCTTACACGAAGTTTCAAATATTTCGGAAGTAATAGATATTTCCGATACAAGGTAAGCAAGTATGATTTCGAGCTTACAGATGAGGAAACGAGAGCACGACGTCCAGAATTTCGAATCATGTGATGTAATTGTGTGCTGTAATTATGGTTGCCAGATGTCCGGTTTTTCTCCGGACAAAAACCGGACATCTGGTTTACTTCATGCTTGTTTCTTTAAGAGAATTTTGGTAAACCGTACGAAAGATTGTCCGGTTTTAAAGATATTTCGTGTACTATCTCTTTGGAGCCGACAGATGTTAACACAAAATTTATTAAAAGCAGTGGAATCGAATGCTAAATATGTGAAAAAGAAGAATTAATAAATTTCTTGCATTTTCAATAATTTTTAATGAGCTAATAAAAAAATAAAAAAGTTGCCCATTTTTTCTTACGAACACATATGGCAATCCGAGTTGTGGAACACAATTCTAGGATTTGTTTTTTTATGTTTCATATTTCCTGTTACTTTTGACTCGAAAATTCACAGTGAACATTTCATAATTGCGGGGACTCGTTACGGTGCCAGAAACATGTACTTAGAGTTGATGACATCTGACTAGGATATAACAGGAGGCGTTCTTCAATATTTAACATTGCTGAATCGACTGCTTAAAATGTAGTCAGAACTGTATGCGACACAGTGAACTTCTAGTGTTGACAATAATTAATCGAAAATTATAATAAACAAACTGGAAAGTAAAATGTATTGTATTAATTAGCTGAGGTTTATTAAGTACAACAAATTATTGAAATGCTTGGCAAATAGCTTTCGGAGCTGTGTATTTTCAATATGGAAGTACATTCTTGTGTTTTTTTTTATTTTATCGATTTATCATATTTTTAATTTTGAATAAACTTTTTTGCATGCTTTAGTAAGTTGTTTCCAAGAAATGTCTTTTATACTTTATGCTATTTTTTACTCACTGCTAACATTTTCTCTCTGATTATTGTACGTTTTTAAATTCCTGTATTCTCAATCTCATCATAATTTGAAATTCAATTCCACACTTAACTGTAAAAATATATTTTTGTAGCTGATGATGCGTATAATTGTTTGTGAAACATTGGGTAGAATATTTCCATGAAAAATAAAACTTTCTTCTAAAATATGAACTTTGATTGTCGCAAATTGAAAAAGTAAAAAAATACCTATTTCAACATTTGAACATAAATACATTGTGAATTTATTTTCTCAGTATAAATCTGTACGTTAATGTAACGTTATTATTTCCAGGAACCATTGGTATGAAGATATTTTGATTGGAGCTGGTTTGTCGTAAGTAATATTTTATGTTATTGTTATAGATTTATTTGAGTTCATTAAGGTATTTATGTCAGAATTAGCCATATTAGTCGTGCTTCCAAAATATCATATGATATTATCACAATCAGAACTTAAGGAGAGCTAACTTTCTAGATTGTAAAAAAACGTGCTGGAATTATTAAGAGAAATTGTGTACAAGTACTGACCACCACCTTTTCTGCTGTCAAAATGTACTCTACCAGCAGCTGGCAGTTATTCGTTAAAGTACATGTTTTCGGAGGTTTTTAAATGTGGTATACATTTTGTGCGACATTGAGATGCCCTCGTCTTGTTTCTATATGTAGTTGCACGAGTAGACAGGACAAAAGTACTTAAGTACAAAATTGACTTAATGCATATCTACGTAGAGAGGATAATTTACTTCAATTCTGAATATCTAATGTATTTTTAAATAATTAATTATTTATTCGATAATCACTATATTTTCATACATTAATTCAATTTAAATGTTTACTAATGTACACCAATAATTAGAAATATACGGCTCACATTATTCTAAAATCACGTGACACTAAGAATAAAATACAAGAATTTAACTTGTATTACAAACAACCAAATTAAACTGTTCTTTAAATTAATCCGGACTAACCCAAGATATTTGCAATATTACACCGTTTCTAAATGCACTTTGTTCAATCGAAGTGTATTACGCACACGTTCTGATGTTGCTCACAAGATACTCGGCGGCTGCCTTTTCAAAACAAACTTCAAATTCGGTTGTCACATCACCAGTCAATAAATCTCTATTGGTCCATCTCGTTGATGAAATATTATAAATAACTAATATAGGTGGTATTGACTGTTCATTTATATTTAAGTTTGTTTATACTGTTTTTGTTCAACTATTTTTGCAATAATGCCTTCGTTCCATATTAATCCCTCATAAAAGTAAAAATATATAAGTTTTATCTATTTGTACATGTGGTGCTTTACAGTGCGCTAAGAGAAATACTAAGATTCCAGGTATTTTTGACTCAGAGACACACACACACACACACACACAATTCACATACCCGCATCCATTTGCATACACGCAAAGAATATAATTATGGATATTCAGAGGGACACTCATTATTTTATATCATTGGCTTCTGGAGCGGATGATGCATGCCCATGAGTCCCCCTCCCCTCCCATTGGTGCGCTATTGTGGATATTGCATTTTACTTTCTCGTATTTATACACATTTACGAAGTAAAATTCGTAATATAGAGAAGGAAATGTAACGCTACGGAAAATTGAGTTCAAGATCTCAAAGGAAACACCGATTTGAGGATCTCCTAACATCGAAAAAGTGTTTTTTTCTTTATAGAACGTCCGTCTGTCCGATCTATGTGTCTGTCGTTCTATGAACAACTCTAGCACTGTAGATATAGATTTTAGATTTATTCTCTTAAAAAACAGTAAAAACTGTATGTGACGTAGGGGGGAAAATATTATCTGCACACGTTTTCTTGAGTTCCAGAATCCTTTCCCGTCACTTGAAGTCGTAGAATGTTTGCCAAATATAATATTATTCTTCGATATGCCTGCGATTAACAATGACATGCAAGAAACACAAGTTACTGTTGTAGTTTATTCTTATAAAAAATCTGGAAGATGAGAATATTGCATTTTGTAGAAAAATGCAGGCAAGTTGAAATGTTTATTTCGCTCACATAAAACCACATTTGTTGGCACAATTTTAACGACTGAAATATAAAGGGTGCACTATTGAAGAATGTCCCTTAGAAAATATGCACAGATGTTGGGAATTACACGTGGTCATTAAATTATTAAATTAGTGTTTAATAAAAATATTTCAGGATGTTGATGGAATGTGCGTAAACAGCAAGAATGCGATTAATCCTTTCGTACAGCAAAATTATGTATTTGGAAATATTTGTATTTATGCTTTGTGAATAAAATTAATAATAATTAACCATGACATCAGCGAAAATATTTCAAAATATTCCATAATGCAAATAAGGAAATGAGACCACCGTTATCTGCAATTTCGATTAAAGCAGTCACGAATGAAATTTTGTCCGAATAGTTCTGTATCGGGGCTGAATGCGTCCACTTCTTTAATTGAATGTAATTTCAGGATTTCCGGATCAAATACGAGGCTTCTACTCCAGACGTGTCTGACAACCTAGAGTTCAAGCGCTGACCTCTAGTCGGTCATCACTCCAATGTAAGCATATAGTTTCGAGATATATGCTGTGTATTTTAATTAAGCATTTGTACACTTTTCAAGGCTTTAAGATCACAATTTCTGATAATCTAAATTTAGACCCAACAAGAAATGGTGTCTAGAGAACCAAAACTCAGGCTGCTATATTTGTAAAAATTGTTAACGAAAGAGTCGTGCAGACTTGTGTACTATTTATAACAATCACTTAGGATTAAATTGATTATTTTGTAACTTATATAGGGGAGACCGAGGGTGGGTAACTTATATAGGGGATAAGAGGATAAATGCCACTCAGGTTGCTTTAGCTGACACGTAGCTTCCATGAGCCTTACTTTTGTGTTAAGTGTCCTTCGAAAGCCAACCTCAGAATCTCAATATGATCAATGCACCGATGGCGAATCCGTGATCTCAAATGTCTATTAAGGTCAAAGAGAATTAGTTCCGTTGTTCATGGATTTTATTATGTATTATTGAGAAGGAAATATTTTAATACTCACTGTACTTCAGCTGAAACTCTCAACCAAATTCGTGATTTTCGTCAATTTCTACTTTTCCGTATACGTACGTATATGTGGAGTAATATATGGAGTATATAGAAAGTTATGTAATGCTGTGGAAAATCGATTTCTAGATTTCAACGAAAATATACGTAAGGATGGTTTTCGAAAAGTAAAACATATTTTGTAAAAAAAGTGCTTTAAATTTCAAATTTATGGTAGCTCTTAAACTCCATTTTTTTAAAAAAAAGGTTCGAAATTTGTTTAAGAAAATTGCCATTGAGGGCAAGGTTTTACTGTTCTTTAATATTCATAAAATAATATTTCCGCTCTTCTATTAGGAAAACGAAAAATGAAGAAAATGTCAAAAAATGTACTTTGGCAGGAGGCAAGAGTACGTGGCAACTTCGAATATCTAGCCGAAATCAAAACAAATAGAAAACTAATACGGGAAAGTCTGTGCCATTCTGTAGCACCACTAGTTAATCCATATTTCTAAATTCAAGTGCATGCAAGATTTGAGAAAACACTAAGTAGCTTATGTGTCAATGGTCAGAGGTGTCAGTAGTTTCGCTGGATACTTAGGATGTAGGGGAAATACAAAAAACAACAACAATGAAATGGTTTCGATTTTTGCCGAAACATATCGTGATCGAGGATACTTTCAGGATACTTTGCGGCACTCGGTTCGTCAGCTGTTGGTGGGTTGCACCTGATTTCTTCGTGAAGACTATAATAATTTCGTATGAGCGTAGAAATTGAGAGATAACTAAGCAGACTATGCCCATGTGGAAGGAGTTATTTAAATGTACAAAATATTTAGTAAAAATAAAAAAAAACAATGAAAATATTTTATTTTTTCTGACAAATGCAAATAATGAATTATATTATTCCGCTTATTCTTGTATTGTGCCTAACAACTAAATTCTCAAACTGATTGCTTAGGAGACAGCTGACACTACGTGACAGTAAGGTTCCTTAGAAGATTCCGCCCGCCATTAAATATGTGCCATTCACTTGTTGCGTTATGCAACAGAATTTTTGATAATCTTTCTGTGTAAAGAACTGTTCCCTATATTTTCAAACACTGGTTTTGTAAAATATTTGATATCTGGAGGGGAGTTCTAGTGACCGGCTGCTCTGATCGACTGTTTTCCGTTGTTTCTTCGATAAATACCTGGCGAATGCCGGGGCAGAACACTAACAAACGGGCCACGGACCATGCGCAATCTTTCCTACCGCTTCCTTCTCCTCACCTCTCACACACGTACACTAACATGCACTTCACCATCACACATGTAGGAGACCGGTCGAGAGCTTCGAACTTGTCCTGGCTGCGGCGATGCCGGCTGGTGGGAGATGCTTGGTTGGGGAAAACCCCGCTAGTCGACGGTAGGTCGGCGCCGGATCACAGCAGGGAAAGATCAACGCCACTTCCCGAGCAAAAACTTGTACTACATTTGCGGGATTAATGATCTCGATAGTTGACGCTCCCGGAATCACTAAGCAATCAATAAAATATTTCAGAAGAGATTTTATAACCCGTGCTTTAAGAGGGAATTTTATTGGTTGTGTTTGAGCAGTGTGTGTGCTATGTTTTGGAAAAACATTTTGTTTGGCTAGGCTCAGCATCATTTTTGCCGTTGCAGGCTATTAGTTTATTTTTCCAAAAGTCCAATGCGTGCAAAAGTTGAAAGAACTCTATGCACTCTTGGGGCATGTCTGTAGTGTTTATGGTTTCGTTTATTCCCAAGAACTCAACAAAATTCAGAAATAAAGAAAAACTTCTGATTTTGACTGAAAAATGGCTAGACTGGAACGAAAGTGGTGTATGGTAGAATTACAAATTGACTTTTGACCACTTAAGAATTGGCTAATATTAAAACCGACTGCCAATACCACTAAAGTGATATTTTTATAATGCGGCACCTACAATGATGACACATAGACAATTTTTGAATGTATTCTGCTCACCTGTTCAGATCAAATTTACCATAACCTGGATTTTCGCCAATCCGTTTCTTAGACCACTTTAATTTCAGGCCGGCCAAATGAAATTGTTATTGCAAAAAAATTATTGTATTATTCAAACTATTCCCTAAGTGCGCGTACTGACTGAATTCTCTCCTTCACAACGTCCCTGGTGATGATATGTGACAGCAAGACTGGTTTCTTTATAGTTTAAAACCGTTAAAGATGTCTGCCATATTTTGGGGAGAATTAATCACCAGTGGGTTAAAGACTGATATTTAAATTACTTAATTGAAACTGCCAATTCTACTGTAGTTGTCAATACGAGGCTGTTCTGCAAGACTGAAAGATGATTTGTTTGCAGTTATTTCTGTAAATAGAACTCTGAAAACTCCATGAGTGAAGTTTGTTGGCATTTTGTTTTGGTGATTTTTAACAACTCTGAAACATTGACGGACAAATATTCACGAATAAAACATACCATTGGTAGTCTGTAAATATAGTTTACATTGGCAAAATTAAACTTCTTACATCTTCCCGGAGATGCGTGAAAAAATCAACTATCAGCTAATGCCAACTATCCCCGATCTATGATACTGCTAATATTTCAGGCAGCATTTTCTAGGCTCTCTCCAACAGATAGTTGAATGAATGTCGGCACAACTTTTTTAATGAGTATATCCTGAGAAAAAATCCTAGAACAAATTTAAATCTTATGTTTTTCACATGGAATCGATTCTTTACTATCCCTTAATATCAACATCTGAATAACTTTAAATGTTTGTTGTCATAGTAACGGTTATCAAATGCATATTCCGGTTTGTCTACTAAGTCTACAAATTAACATTTTTCTTCTTAAGATTCACAAACGTTTTACAAACTCTAGTAGAATACGATATTTAAAGCACATTGTAATGAATTCGTAAAACAAATTACATTTCGTAGTAGCAACATATATTTTTGTTACTACTATAAAAAAGAAATTCGACATTTTTTCATTTCGTACACTAGTTTTACTTTTAATAATTTGATCGAAACCGGTGTGTAAGAATAACATTGACGAGAATGTCATCAAACCTTTTTCACGTGACCGTTTTCGAGAAAAAAAATTCAATGTTTCAGTTTTTTTTAAATGCGTTATTTTGGCTTGCTTATATGTACTCAAAAGCTATTGAGAATCTTCCTCAGAGATTATTGAAGCTGCAAACTCTGTAATGCATTAATTACGAAACACATATAAAATATATTACGAACACACGTGATAATGTCTCTCCGTGCTTCAACTATGTGTAAGAAAATTTCAAAGACAAAACGAAGAAGGCTAACATGAGCAAATAGCTTGAATCGAGATCGAATACAAATAGATTGAATCGATTCCTTTTTAACAGTAACGTTCTTGGCAGGATTAGAGACATGAGTTGAGAGATACCATTGGCTGATGGCGTAACTTCACGTGAATTTCACTATAAACAGCTGATTTTGAAGAACTGACTACCAATAAGAAGAGAGATGTCAGTTTCAGTGTAATAAATTGTAGATTCACCCTTCTGAAAATTAGTTCTACGTGAAAGAAGCTTCTGATCAAAAATGAAAATATTCCTGCTGCAACCTTTTTTTTGTCAAATCTAATCCTCTCTCCACCACTTTACCTATTCTCTTAAGGTCACTTTTTGGTGTTACTTGCGCTACATTTTATGTTAATGTTTCAAATTAAGTGCAGTTGATGTTAGAATTTCGTATCCTGTTTGTGAATTCGAGTACAACAGAAAACACAACTACAACATAGGGCAACTTCGTGTATGTAGCGATATGTAGTGATTGTTACTAATATTTGTGACTGAAATAAAAATGCATGTTGAAACAACATGTATTAAGAAATGCCTGATGTAAAGAGTAATGATGTCTTCATTTTTTCTCTCATGTAATGAACGATTTACACACACACACACACACACACACACACACACACACACACTATATATATATATATATATATATATATATATATATATATATATATATATATATATATATATTCCGTGTTCTTTGTAGCTATATTTTCATTTTTCATTACATGTCGCGTGTTTTGTCAAACTTCAAAGATAGACTTTTAAACAACTTTTTACGTCACTTTACTTGCACCTATTTGTCCTCTCTTTGATCTCATTTAAGCGGTCTTCCTATTTACTACAAAAAATTGCCCCCCTAAAAGTTCCAACTCTAGTCCTCATTAAGCGGTACACAAAAACCCGACTCCCGCACGGGGCTTTTCGCGTTTTGCGCGCTTTAATCCTCGCCCAGGAGCTGCGGGTGTAATCCGCGGCATAAGCGAGCGCGTGCGGCTTTCACGATGTGAGGCTTCTGCGCCCGACACCTCTTCTCCCATATCGCTTTTCACCGCGAGCGCAATGATTCCGCCACTCGCAACAACTGGTAATCACTGCTTTGACGCACGTTCCGCTACAGGTAGTATATTTGCGACGCACTTCATTCCATGGAGAACACAAAACGGATGCTTGCTGCGCGCACCACAACAACCCGCACACCGCACACGTGATGCTTCCACGAGGTGACCGCCACCACGTGGTCGGGATGCGACTGGGAACCGCACCTGAGTAGACTGCAGAGTCAGGCAGCCCGCGCGAGAAGCCGCGATGTCAGCCACTGGCCTATCGCCCGTTCGCCCGCACGTACGCCCGCTCCGCCCCGCCCCACCGCCCCGCCCCGCCCCCCCGCCAACGCCCCGCCCCGCTCCGCCTCGTCGCTCTCCGCCGCGTCTCGCCCCTCTCCGCCTCGCCACATCCCGATAACGATGCCCCGTCGCGAGAACGAGAGCTCGCGAGAGTCAAGAGCACGATTACATTTATAGAATCTGTTCTGTAAGGAGTTGTATCTCACATGTTATGCTGTCCTGTCCTTTGACTCGTTAGCCCAATACGGATACTGAATCTGTTCTGTTAGGATTTGTATCTCACATGTTTTACTGTCCTGTTCTTTGGTTCGCTAGTCCGATACGGGTATTGAATCTGTTCTGTAAGGATTTGTATCTCACATGGTATACTGTCCTGCCCTTTGGCTCGCTAGCCCGATACGGGTGTTCAATCTGTTCTGTAAGGATTTGTATCGCACAAGGTATACTGTCCTGCCCGTTGGCTCGCTAGCCCGATACGGATATTGAATCAGTTCTGTAAGGATTTGTATCTCACATGGTATACTGTCCTGTCCTTTGGCTCGTTAGCCCGATACGGGTATTGAATCTGTTCTGTAAGGATTTGAATCTCATATGTTATACTGTCCTGTCCTTTGACTCGTTAGCCCGATACGGATATTGAATCAGTTCTGTAAGGATTTGTATCACACATGGTATACTGTCCTGTCCTTTGGCTCGTTAGTCCGGTACGGGTATTGAATCTGTTCTGTAAGGATTTGTATCTCACATGTTATACTGTCCTGTCCTTTTGCTCGCTAGCCCGATACGGGCCTTGGCCGATCAGCGCTGCAGCGGTGGCCCTGCCTCTCGGCCATGGGAAGGAACCTTCCACCGCATATGCTGGTCTTCATAATCTTAGGGTGGGTTTTCTCATCTCCACACAGCAATAGATACTGGTATATTTGTGAGAAAAACGTACAGTTATAATTTTTCCCTGGCCGGGAATCGCAGCCGTGGAAAGTGAGCACGACAACCAACGAGCTACCGAGAACCTACAAGTTATATTGCTTAACAAAATTACTTTAATTGATCAACTTTATTAATGGGTAAGCATTACATCATATTACGTGATCCATAATGCTCATGCCAGTCGTTTAGATACCCGACACCCTGCGAACTGGATTCGCGTTCGACCAAATTCACGTAAACACAACCGTTTTGAACCGAACATTCACTAGGCTGCAGACAGGCACGGTCCAAAGAGTTCTAGCAAACATGTCGAAGTTTCAAGTCGACTAAACAGTAGCAAATGCATTCAAATTATTCGGTTGAACCGAGCCAGTTGACGGCATTCTAGACAAACTTATTTCATTAGTTTCTGAAAGAGAAGCCTTAAGGAAGCTCTCTCATTCGAGGTGCAATGGAAATTATGGCAGCTTGAAAGGAGGGCAGAAACTTTTAGAAGAAATGGGTGAAACATATGGATGATAGATTCTGCAAAACACGAACTCGCAATAGGAGTGTGAAGTACCTTTTACCAACAACTTTTTTTCTATTATCAACCTACGTCAATATCAAATCTCTCGAGCTCTTTGATTGTTTGCTTCACTTGTGTAACAAATACGTACACATTTGAAGGCAGATATCTGGTGCAGATGAATACAGTGCGACCCTAAGCGTTCAGCAGAATCAGTCAACCGTTCGGGCCCCAACTGCTGTTTGGTGCGCAGATCCACTCTGAACCGTGAGAGCGATGCACCCACCAGGCAAATATATTTTTGAACCATTTTGGGATCAAATTTAGACATTCTTCTTCCCTTTCTACTCAACCTGCTCCATCATTTCCTTTCGTAGCACTCTCCCCTTTCCCTCTAAATCGCCCGCGCTCCTTTGCAGATCCCAAAAATCCCAGTAAAAGTCACTTGGTAGTTAGTTTCTGTGAACGCTGTGACTGAAAGTTGTGTGCTAAGAATTTCCTATCCTAGGGTAGGTGATTCTTCTCAGGCCAAAATGCTCATGGCCTCCTGAAAATTTTGAAAGAGGCCTGCAGCCTCACGTAATAAAACATTTTATTTCGGTTATATGATCAAATATAATTTTCCCAATTTTTTTAACCTGACGATTTCGGCAATTGATGCACGATACTTGGAGACGTTCAAACAATCTGTCAACTCTGTAATTAATTCTGCATCAAATGAATTGTAGGTGTGAAATGTATCAGTGAATACGTTGTCTCGTTATCCTTGTAGTATGTTTTATACCCTAGAAAACATGGCATGTAATACAAATAAATTATATTATATTTCATATCAAATAACATATCTAGCATAGAGTATAATGTACAATGTAAATTGCATCTACATAACTTTTGTTGGAAGAAGGGGGTTAAAATGTAGTAATTACTCCCCCCCCCCCCATTTTTTAAAATTTTATGGTTCGGATTCTCCTGGTAATGATATTCTTACACCATTTTGAGATTAAAATAGAACAACCTCCGCCTCGTTCCGATTCATGCCACTCCGCCTCGCCTCACTCCACTCCACTCCACTCCACTCCGCTCCGCTGCTCCTCCAACCGATAAGTGTGACCCCGCCCCACCTCCCCCACCCCCTCGCTCGCGCCCTCGCCTCGCCGCGACCACGCTGCGCGCCGCCTCGTTCACCCGTCAGGGTCACTCACAGGACAGTGGGACTGCGCATTCATTTAGTGTATGGGTTGTGTTTTAGTTTCTTTCACTAATGCTGAATACGTTTTTGGAACCAGAAGCGGTCCCGCTCAGGCTCTAGGTCTTCTTGGAATTAGGGGAAAAAAATTTATAAGATACATCGTCTAATTTCAATAATTGTAAATACGACTGTAACTATACTATGTGGATATATTTCTAGATCAAAAAAGCCGTCGAAATATTTCAGTTTTACAAGTGATAGAATGAAGTATACAGCATTGAAGGCTTTCACGGCCGGAGTCAATATTCTTCATGTCTTCCGGGCTGATGGGCCGTGAATGCCCACCTCAGTTGTGGCCGAAACGTTTGGCAGTTCAATGCCAATTGGACCACAGTCCATCAACCCGGAAGACATGAAGAACACAGAATTAATTGTTTTCGAATTGAGGAAAATCATCTCTAGTTTAAACTAATTAGCTATCGAACTGATATAATTCATTTGAATATTTACTAAAAAACTTTATTAACAAAGTTATCATTGCCGATAACTACTAGCTGTTATTGCAGAGACGTGTTTCATGGAGGGAATGCAGCAATACTATTTCTCCTCTTGTGTGAAAAAGTCTGGGGCTATGTCATTATAACAGCTGCTCTCCAGAAAAGTCTTGTATAAACTCATTAGCATGAATGAAACATAAGAAAATTACATCGTCCATCTGGTTCAGTTAAATCACAATAACTAACATTGATGACGGCCAATGTGTTCGCTGATATACTAATCCTCGAAAAATGGTTTTATTCACAACATTTCTTCTTAATTAACAATTCACATCGGCTTAGGTGGCCAGGGTTCGAGTCCCAACTGTGGCAGACCTTAGATAGCGAGGTGGAATTCAGTCGCTATCTGGAGGAGAATTCTAGCTGCTCTGATCGGTAGTTTTGCGTGGTTTCTCCAATCAACACTAAGCGAGTGCCGGAGCCAACGGACCACGAACCACGCACAGCCTTTCCTTCTTCCTTGTCCTATCTTCATCCTTTACGTACACTCACTCACAACCATACCACACATATTGGGAGGTCAGGCGGAAGCTTAGACCTAGTCCCGACTTGAGCGGTGCCCCGCTGGTGGGAGATACTAGTCGGGAACATCCCGGAAGTCGGCACCGGATGTCACCATATAGCATGGGTAGATCACCGCCTCCTCCTGAGCCATAAACATACATTACAATTGAGAGACTAATGACCATAGCAGTTTACTTCCGGATATACTTAACAACCAACCAATTAATTGTGGGTAAGAGAAATTGAATGATATTCAACAACTCTGTGTTCGTCTTGGCACACGTATCGTCGTGGCACCCAATGGTGTGAAATTTTTACATTTGATGAGCTATAAACTTGAAAATGCCATTTGGAGAAAATGTTTTCACCATGCAACGGAGCAGAAGTCATGGTCAATCATCCTGCCTCCAAAATATTTCTAATTTTTTAGTAGAACGGATTTTGAATTTCACTCATTGGTAACACTTTTTTTATTACGGGAATGTCGAGACGTTTCATTTACATGCTCTAGATGGCATATTCAATGATATTGTGATATTTTACGTAAATGCACTAATTGATTTGCCCTGCTTTGTTATGCATTTCGTTCTACTAGAGTGGATAATAGGAACACGGAACACAGCTGAAACAAAATAATATCCTAACAATTTCAATTGAAAATGTAAAATAATTATTACTGTGTGTGGAAGCTCTGTGTCTCCAAACCAGTGCTCGTTGCAATACAAGAGGAAGATATTCAAGAAAAAATATTACTCTTAAACTGGAAAGGATTATGTAAAGTGTGAATGTTTCTTTGCGAAAACGCAAGACGAAATGATAATATGATCGATCGACTGTTCACAGCGTTCTCCAAAACCACTCTTTGCGTGTTACCCCTCCGGGTGAGAGTGGTGGATTTCAAATCAAATATTCAGTTTGTCATGACACGTTTGTGACGTATAAAACAACCCTCGCAGCTATTCGGTAAAATTAAATTCCTCGACCAAATCAATACCACATTTACTGAGTGTGAGCAGACAAAGGGAAAAAAGTAACTGGGACCTTAACTACCGAATTCATTCGCTTTCTTTTTTAATTTCGTCTTTGTTTTGTTCGTTATGGTCCATAAGGCGATGATGGGATGTGTGGATGACTACTCTGAACCTGTACATTAGACGAATTCTCTGAAACTTCGAAGGAATTTATACAATAATTGTTACTGTAATGTTCTGATATGGAAATGATAGCTTCATGGCTGGCCTCGCTGCTGTCTATATTTGGATCGACTGGGTATTTTGTTTCGGTAAAATGCAGAGAATGGTCAAAAAGTATCTGTAGGACTTTTCACCTCCGCAGCTACACATTCCTGAAGGTTTCTTTTGCCAAATCGTCGCTCCCAGCGCAAACAACAGTTTTAAAGCAGACTTACGGCGTAACTCCCGCGTGCAAACAACGCACTTGCAAGTGTCCTCCGGCCGAAGACCGGTCATTGTCTATTCTTGTCACAGCAGTAGAGTTAGGTAGAATAAACAGCGCACACACGTGTTTTATATTTTCTCACATTAAGCTAGTGAAACACTCTATTTTTATGTAAAGAAAATTTAAATTGTCAGATTCAATTGTGTATTGGTGTTTTTTAAAGATACTAAACATTCGTGTATACTTTTGCTCATCCACTTAAGATATCCAAGACAATCTACCCATTTATTGAAATAAGTAGTTATTTTTCTTATCTGATATTGATTTTGTAATATAGTTAATTATAGGGCAAGATGACAAAATTTCTCTCATGAAATTATGCCCATTGAAAAGTGTTTTATTTTCTTTGTATTATTTATTTTCATTGAACGTCATAGTCACATTTCTACAGGGAGTAAATTTTCCTTCAGAAATATATTTACGTTTAAAGGAAGGAAGGCAGAGCGTAAGACTCATCCTTTTTCTGATTAGCTTAGCTCTGAGGATTTTGGATAAATTGCATTTCTTGGTAGTACGTTGTTTAAGGGTTATGATGCGCTCAGAAACATTTAAAAATTAAATTAAGACTAGGTCTGTACTTTCAACATGTTTCGTTTTCACATGAGCTTTTCAAGATAAAATCAAATCTCAAGATTCCCTGAATACGCGAGGCCACTTACGTTGCAACCCCAGCTTTGGTAACAACTAACACGAGATATAAAAGTTTGTCTTTATTACGCCCCAAGATTTAAATAGAAGAGGGAATTGTAAAATGAGAAATATATTTAAAGTTTTAATCGCATAATATCTTGTAGTTTTACTATGCACACCTTCTATTGAGCTCTTCGTTTGCTACAAGCGATGTAGAGTTGCTACTTTGTCAGCAATTCTATAAAATCAAATCCGTATTACCGATTGAAATAAGTAAACCATTTATAAAATACAATATTTCTCCCAGTAACTTTTGAGTTAATTTAAAGGCGATGACCTCACGTAACCGTGTCTAACGACTTTTGAACGAAGTTGGCGGTTTGTTTTGAAAACCGTCATTAATAGAAATGAAACAAATTTTTACGTTTCGCAAAGCGAAATTATTGATTCTTGTACGATATCGATTATTTTTGTCTCGATCTATCGGTATCGGCAAAACCTCAATCTCGAACGAGCAAAGAACAATTTCTTACTCTGGACATAAAAATGTCGACTTATTTGCAGCGATCGTTTTGTTTATTGAACACTATTAAATATGTGGTACAATATGAAAAGAGTGAATCAATTTGTGATATAATAGAATTTATTCGAATAATTTGCCTTAACACATTTTCACTAATGTAAAAGGCAGAATGACGCCCCATGCCAGCAGTGTTTGGGTTCGTGTCTGACCTGCCACAACGCGACCAGTCTCCTAGCAACCCAACTAGACTGCTAATTTATGTTCTGAATTTGAAGACATATTTATGCCAGAAAGATTTGAGTGATGAAACATCTTCTTAGATGAATTACGTGGGAGAGTGGGCAATATATGTAGTAGTTCTCATCATGTAGTGGCTTATCTTTTATTGGGCCATATTTCTCAAACATCTATACAAATTTAATTTACAAGGTTACGTTGATGAGTAATGACTAATTTGATGGTATGATCAGTGTCAATGAAGCTAAGAGATGAAAAATACCTAAAATTTAATGCAGGTTTCGTCACCGATAAATTTTCCTTTATTTTGCATTGAAGTGATTTCACAATGTGTTTATCGTTTGAACTTCTTTTGCAAATGCAAAACTATGTCGCGAATAGTGGAAGGCAGTTTGCCAAATACTTCTCAGAAACATACAATCAGAAGAGGAGGGAGTCTTTCTTAACGGGTTCATTTTTGCGTCATTTAAGTCAAAGGTCTCAGATAGAAAGAAATTAATGAGACGGAGAAACAAACTAATAAATTACAATCCAATACAAAAAAACTCTGGTTTGTATTACTCGAGAATGAAGTATGTAATATACATTGAACTTAGATATAACGGTATTAATTGATGTTTGCTGAACTGAACGGCACAGGAATGATTTGCAAAGTATACTTCATGTGTATTTACAGTGTGCACTTCAGTTAACGTCGTGCCAGTTAATCCTCCTGAAAATCCTGAGTGAATTCGCAAATGTAGGGTTCTACCACAGGTATTCATCAGACACATCTCAACGAGTTGGCGTTAAAATAGTAATAATTTTTAGTATCCATATATTGATATGTGAAATGATGTCTGATGTGTGTTGCAAGTGGTACGTGTAGAGAGACGGGAAAGACACGTTAAACGAAAACCTCATTTATGCGAGAGAGGCTTCCGATGAAATATTATACTGCATATTATAATGAACTAACAGTTACGAATATACAACCTCATCTTCTCTTTTGAAAATTTGGGTGGAATGACGAACACTCATCCAAGCCACAACCATTATTATTATTATTCCTGAAAACAGCTTCAAATTTTGAAAAGGAAGGATTCCCTCCGAACATGAGAAATGTATTGGATGCATCAACAACATCCAATTCATATCAGTTGTTTATAATTCAATCAAATAATATATATCATTATTCACTTTCTGCAATTAAGAATGTAAAAAACAGTAGTGTTCTGTAATTTAACTTTACTGTCTGTAGAGAGGAGCACAACTATCGCTTGGATGCATTGTGAAAGTTAACGGATGGTACCCAGCTGTCTAGAGAGCACCATTGCTTAATTTCTTTATTTTTGAGGTTAGTCTCTTTCTGCATAACGCCATTCAATTATCTGTCAGAGCCCAGCTGTATCGAGTAATGAGACATTAGAATGTTTATAATACTCGATTCATTATCTCAATACAGAGCAGTTTGTATTAAGTTAAACTGTAAATCTTCTTCTACTATTTCTTTTTCCATTTCTTTTAAAGTCGTCATCATTATCATCGTATTCTCTGTCTTCTCCTTATTCTTATTTTTTTCTTTTTCGACTTTTTTCTTCTCTTATTTCTCCTATTTTATTTGTCTTCTACCTTTCTTCTACTTTTCTTTCTTTTCTGATCCTTTCTCCTCATCTTACTCCTTTTCTTCTTCTTCTTCTTCTTCTTCTTCTTCTTCTTCTTCATCCTGTTTCTTCTTATTTTTCATCTCCTTCTCTTATCTTCAGCTCCTCTTTTCTCCTTCCCCTTCTATTTTATTTTTCTTCATCTTCATTTCCTCCTCCGTGACCTAGCCAACATTATTGCATGGCAATCTCAGGGACAACGAAAACGTGCCACAACGTGCAAAACGAAAACGTGTCATGCGGATTGCCTAATCAAACAATTTCCAGGCGTCATAGTACATTGAGGTGGAGAGCTGGTATTAGCTCATTTTGTTCAGAAACATCGATACCATGTCGCATCCGTAATTGTGAGAGCTGTCGTCTTGTGGCGGAGAGGTCTATACAGAAAGGGCCCCGTGCGCTCCGATAGCCCTATCAGCAGCTGCCACGGGGGGCAACGCAGCCGTGCCCTCTTCCCGCATAGCGACGAAGTGGGTTGCACTTGTTGCACGGTTGCACGGTTGCACGGTTGCACGGTTGCACTTGTGAGAGCATACGCATCTTCGTTTTCTATTTGAAACACATGTTCAATATTGTTTTTAACTACTTCGATATCGTAATAGATTTTGTTACGAAATATATTTTAATGCTTTTTTTTCTAGGTATTTTACACAGCCGACAGTCCGGTTTGCGGTTCGATGGAGCGCATTTTTGACCACACACTGAACACCAACACACTTGCAGGCTCCTCTGATCTGGGGTCAGCAGAACGCGACACCCCCCCCCGCGACAACACATACAAGAAAACTCGTGAGTGACAAGGGGCAAACCACAATGATCGAGGTGGGTGTCGAGCCCGCGATCCTTAGGGATATTTTAATGCATAAAATAGTTTGTGTTAGATAGTTTATTTAAACGTATGTGTTTTTTCACTAATATTTAATAGCTTGTGTTACTTAGAAATCAAATTATTTGGTGTATCTTAAGTTACGTTGTGTTATAATTTCGTCTTTTACTTTTGTACGTCATTCGAGTCAAATCGACACCTAGTATTTTGAAATTGACTTAAATATTATGACAAATATGAATAAATCCCGTATTATTATTATTATTATTATTAATAATAATAATAAGTCTCCCAAAGCCCAGCCCTACGTCCGAGCAATTGAGAACTTAGCCACGTGGGAGACGGGCACGTCAGAAAATTATGGCGGCAAACCAGGGCGAAATGGCAACACCCATAGAGATAATGGAGACACGGAATATGCGTCGTAAGGCCTTCGGAAAAAGCCGCAGCCGCTGCTGGGGAGCGCCGGGGCACACTTCGAAGCCCACTCGCCTGAGTGACAGCATGGAGCCGGTGGTTATCAGGAGCTGAAATAGCGGGCCCTGATCGGGATAACCCCGAATATACTACAGCCGAACAAGCAGCACCGCATCCATCTCCACTTAAGCTGCACCTGCCGCAAATGGCTTCCCAGAGAAGCTAATCTATTGCTTCCAGAGACCACTGGCCGAAAGGCAGGCAACGCCAGAAGGATGAAGTGGAACTATGAAATAATACCTTCAATCATGCGTGAATACTACACATTACCAAAATGGGAGACTGACACTACGGCCTACCGACAAAAGTTACATCAAAGATTTCTTCAACCGTTTCCTCCCCTGATTCTGAGTTAGTGGAGCAAAGAAGCGGACCAGCGTCGAGCAATTGTTCAGAAAAAATCTCCTCTCTGGCACGCAAGTTTTGGAAGCAATCAGGAAGAAGTGAGAAACATGCCTAAACTCCTCAGAAACCTAGTAATCTGAGGGCAGTGGAGATAATCAGCTTGTGCAAAACCCAGGATGCAATTGGGACAAGCATGGTCAGAAAGTGGATGATAAGACGTAGAGAAGAGGTGGAAATTTCGCAATGAATTTTGCAGTCGCCACCTTGCGGAATTTGAAAGGAACTGACGCCACTGAACGCTATGCTCATCATCCCAGACAAAATTCTCGAAGAAATTAGGCAAGAGCATTTCAGTGTCTTGAATTGAAGAAAGTCTGCCAAACATCTAACAAACAAAGACCATCTTCGAAGAAGTACAAACACAGCAATTATTGTGCTGCGGTTGTGGTCTTCAAGAATGTAACGGTCAAGCTTTTTCAGCGAGTAGCAACTTCCCACAATGATCGAATGAAAAAAGAATGGTCACCTTGGGAAAGACGGCTTGGGTGAATCGTATAGAAAGCACTAGGAGAGATATTGGGAGACTCACGCAATTTAAAAGGAAATACCATCAGAAAAACTGAGAGAAAGTGAATAAGCATCCTCATCAATACAAAAATTCATACGAAGGCAACGACCCTTGAATTCAACAATAACAGAACATCTTGACACCCCTACGACAAAAGCTTTTGCGTTTTAACAAAACCGCACTTCGACGCTACAGGAATTGCACTACGAGGAAGCACAGAATTCTAATTTTAACAAAAACCAGAAAGCAATTTCTACAGGAATAGTGTCAAAAGGCAAAGGCTTGTAAATGATATTAAACAGAGTCAAAGCTTCCCTCAAAGCACAAATAGAGGACTTTTGGAAGGACTATCTGTCATCTGCTGTGTCCCATCAAACCCAGATATGACGTGGATTGAAAAATGAATATGTACAGAGCACCGAATAAATCCCTCTTATATGTGTGAAACCAATCAATCACCAGGGTGAAATTGTCCAAGCAGCTTTTGACAAAGCACATAACTGGAAGGCACCAGGCAGTGATGGCCTCCACAATTATTGGCTCAAAAATTTACCAGCACTCACCATCATATAGCTAATATAATCCAATATTTCTTCACAATCTCAGAAAATCTACCTCGCTCCCTCAACTGAAGTAGAACCATTGTTTGTTAACCAAGGAGGGGTGACACTAAAGACCCCTCGAAAGTACAGGCCTATAACCTGCCTTCAAACTTTTTACAAACTCATAACATCTTGTGTTTCGGCAAATGATGATGACGACACATTGAGGAACAGAACATCTTAGGCAAATGAACAGAAAGGATGTAGACCTGGAATCTCAGGATGCAAGGAGCAACTCATTATAGACTCTGTAATTAATGGGCAAGTGCTTGAAAACAAAGAAACGTGTTACGCATCTAATAGATTAGCGCAAAGCATTCGACACCGTGCCCCATTCTTGGCTCCTTCAATGTTTGGATGTATACAAGGTCCACCCGTTTATCAAAAACTTCTGAAAACTGCGAATGAGTCGATGGAATACAAAACTGTTATCTTCTCTAATGGAAAACAATCCGTCCACACAGATACTATACACATCCGCCGAGGGATTTTCCAGGTGACTCTTTAAGCCCTTTATTGTTCTGTTTAGGCTTGAATCCCCTCTCAACTCTAACTTAATCATCTAATTATGGAATCGCTTCTTAAAAAAGGGGAACCAACTCTTCATCGTAGTCTCACATCTCCTTTACATGGATGGAACCTGAAGCTCTATGGCAGACACTGAGAGTCATATGCGGCAACTAATAAACGTGGACGGAAGAAGTTCACTAGACGACATTAAAGATGAAATTCGGTTTGGATTAAGTGTAGGAAGAGTGAATATCATTCGCGTCATATGCAAGTTAAAATTTGGATAACTGATAATGAAACGCAAGAATTACCTTCAATGGATTCACCCAATGAAACTTTACAAATCACTTGGGTTTCCAACAGTCACTCCGAATTAAACACACTATTACTAAGAATATACTAACAAAATGAAGTGTGTAAACGACTATTGCAATGGGCTCTTAAAAACTCAACTCTCTGCTAGAAACCTTGTGCAGAGCCATCAATTCATTTGTTATTCCAGTGCTGACATACTCCCTTTGGCGTTATTAAATGGACGCAATACCGACGCTCGACAACCCTCCAGAGAAAATTCGAAACGCGGCTTATGACTCACAGCCGAAACATCATCCGCCATTCAAGTACTGAGCGTTTTTCCTTCAAGGTCGCAAGGAGGGCGAGGTATTGTAGATCTCATAAATCTACAAAGCTCTAATTTGCTTTCACTCAGAAGATACTTCTTGAACATTGTGGGACGAGTTCAGCAAGCAGTGGAGCGCAGTGATAATAACTATAGTCCTCTGAACTTGAAAAAGCTTGATCCGCGCTGTTCAACCAATCATTGAAACGGAAGAGAAGATAACCTTATGAAAAGCAAAGGCACTGCTGGAAGGTAGCCGCACGAGCTGAGTAACAGAAGTCGACATCTCTGCGTTCGCAGCCTGCTCCAGCACGGGGATCTCTTTCCGGAGCAGAAGCCTTCATGATAGCTATCCAGGACCAAGTGATACCAACATTGAACTACGCAGAAAAACATATTCTGAGAGATTCTACATTCAATTGCGACTCGTGTAGAAGATGTTGAGGTTGCAAGCGAAACTGATCCAACACGTAACAAGTGGATGTAGCAGCCACGCCACAGGTGGAATAACAAAAAGAGGCATGATGAACGTGGCGAAGCAGGTACATACACAATTATTGGCGTTGAGAACGGGCTTACTCGCCACTTCCAGTGCGTATTATATAAGATATATAGAAATATGTGCCTCAGAATGTGCTTGAAAGTAGTGAGCACACACTCTACTGGGATCGTTCCATTATCATGGACAGACATGTCGGCACGCAATAGTCCAGATATACGTACATTGATAGAAACAACAGCAGGTTTTCCTTATCGATATATCAATACCCAATACCCACACATATCGGGAAATATCAAGAGAAGATCCAGAAGTATACCAATCTCGCCTATGAAGTCCAACTCAGTGGAACTTCAGTAAAGTGACGACTGTGCCTATAATAATAATCAGCTACGGGAGTGATCCCGAAAATGCACTTCGGGCACTGGAGTGTCCTTCACTTGGATACCAGGAATGTATATATATGGAAAAGACAGTAAGTTATTTGAATTACATGCCGTATTGTCAGAAGCCATCTGAACCTTCAGTAAAGCAACCCACACACCTGGTACATCAAATACCTGTGTGTGGTTGACATACCGACCAGTAGATACTTGTGAATAATGTTAGATAACAATAATAAATAATAATTCAATCCCAGCTTATTTTTAGGCGTATTAACAAATGAATATTTTATGAATATATCTTTTATAAATGTTATGCACGTTTACTGTGTACACAGAATTTCCCTTATGGGTTAATGATATTGAGTATTACTCCGATTGCTGAGCTTAAGTCGGGGCCAGGCACCTTTATACTCTATTCCTTTCCTGTGCAGATTATCTTAGGGGTGGGTGCCAGCTCTTTTACTCTAAGAATATTCTGAAGGTGTGAAACAATAAATAATAGGTAAGGCGATTGGGAAGGATTGATGTTCAGTTGAGTCATGCGGTGCGTGGGGAAGCCAATACCTCTAATATCACCCTGTAATAAAACAGCCCATTGCCATACGGGACGGGAACCAACGACCTTCGGTAATTACGTGGCTGTCCGGGAGCGCCGTGTCGTAGGCGCAGGGTGCAACCGTTTCGTTCACCATTCTGCGAACTTCTCAGGGTAGAAATGCAGCATTTTGCCCTTAGGAAGTTGGCAGAATGGTGGGCGAAACGTTGGCGCCTGCGTAGGACTCGCGCCTCCCGTTCAGCCACGTACGTACAAGACTCCCGGGCATGAAAGACTAGCTCTCAACGACCTTGGATCGGTCCTATTCGGTAGAAACTCTAACAACCGCACCAAGTCAGATTACAATTTTTTTTATTTCATACTGTAAATGTCATTTTACTTTTAAACTAATTCATTAAAAGTAGAGATGGGATTAAATATGAATAATTGTCATATTTATGCTCATATAATACGCAGCAACAAAACATTGAGGAAGCCGGTTGGCACCACTTATTTTCATTTCTAATTTTGGCAAAGGGTTTTAGGAAATAGATTTTGATAGTGTAACGCCCATAACTTCTCGGGATATGTCGGCGCCAGGTTCAGTTCCTGTAACGAATGGATGGAAGTGAAGGGAGGTCAAAAAATCAGTCCATTGACCTCGTTTCTGACAAAATTCCAGTTTATTCCTGACACCATGAGCTGCCAGGGAAGTTACAGGTCACTAGAGAGCGACACATTACTTATTAAACTTATGTTACGAGCTCAATAACCTAAACAGTTAAATGAACAAATTCCTTAACACTAACAATAATAACTTATTTTCTAATGATTCATGCATAATTTTAAACTACAATACACAAGGCCTGAGCGCGGCCACTCTTAGTCTCTCGTCAAATGTCCTGCAAATGAGCCCCGCGTCATAACTACGGGAGATAGTTCGACTTTCGGTTAAATAACCGGATTATTCACCCTGGCTGGCGTGGCTCGCAGACCGGCCGGATGGCGGTCCTCATTCGAGACGGCGGGCGGCCTCAGGTCACCGACCTCCACTGGTGTTCCTCCTCGCTGGCAGCGTGTAGTGGCGACGGAGCCGTCAACTCGTGCGGGCTCAGTCAGTTGAGGAACACACCGGTACTGGCGTAGTTTAGTGCGGGCTTGAATGGGCCCGATATGGCACTAGGCAGCGGATGCAGATCATCTTACGCGAAAGTGACGCAGGATCTTGCCATCTCCCGCCAGTTACCTCCACGGTAATTTTCAAAAGTGCTTATTCGAGAATCTGCTTAAAAGTGCTTATTGAGAATCTGAATGCTAAGTCTCTTTTCGAGAATCCGAATGCTAAGTGTCTATTCGGAATCTGAATCCTAAGTAAACTTTCTCTGCGCATCTTGCGTCCAAGTTACCTCCGTTCCCCCCCTCCAAAAACGTTTCCGAACCTGCAGATCTGCCCCTTCCCTCACGATGAGACGTCCCATAGGCCCTAAACTTAATTTTGAAGTTCGCCAATCGGTTGCATCGTTTACGAAATTTTCCAGGAGATCTCTCTTTCTACCTCGGCCTCTCTCTCTCTCTCTCTCTCTCTCTCTCTCTCTCTCTCTGTGGTGTGAGCGATTCCAGAAGATTCTCTCGCAGCTGTCCGAACACTTGTTCGAGCGGTTTGCGTTTTTTTTCTGAGCCATAAATTTGTCAGCGGAGGCTGATCGGCAGCCAGCGACTGTTGAGTTGTAAATAACCCCTTTGGGAGTTTGGATTCCTGGCGAGGGCGCGTGGCAAAAGGGGGCGCGGGCGCGTGGCAAAAGGAGGCGCGGCGCGTATTGTTGTCTTGAGCGGTGGCTCCGGGAAGGGAGGCAGCGGGGGGCGTATATGACGGGTCATAAATGTGCCACTAAGAGGTCCCCTCACAGCGGTCGGTCGGGCAGCTGTCAATGCGTGTCCGCGGCCTGGCGGTCGTTAGGGCCCTCGCACAAAAGCCCCTCCCGAGACCTACTTAACTGTGATGGGAGCTATTTCGATACGAAATTATTATAATATTATTTGGTGACGCCACAATAGGAATTTTACGAGGGTTCAACTTGGAAAATTTTTTATGTGGCGACAATTCAAGAAGAAATTATTCGAATGATAATTAATTTGTTGTGTAATTGATTCAAAAGATTTTGGCGGTTCGTGTAATCAGTGTTGTGGTTGCTACACAGGCATTAGAGAAACCTAATTTTAAAAATGAACGAATTGATTTGGTTAATGACCGCTTATCGGTATTCCAGGAATGAAAATGAATACCTTTCTTGCTTTATCCTTGCCACACAATGTACGTGGTAGAACAGCTTCTATTCTCTGATTTAATTGACTGATTTTTGGCCTTCAATCGGTTGGGACGCAGTTTTCCAATCGGGAGCTTCAATATCAAGATATAACCGCGTAACAAAGCTTCCATTTAATAACTGCGTCTTGTTGATCAATATCAGAAGTCACTATAATGAATGTGGAGTATAGGTAAAAATATCTCCATGTCGAGTACCATGCATCTTTACGATCTGTTGCACATACGTTACATGTTTAGTCTGAAATTAAATGAGCTAAAATTAATGAAGTTTAGGCGATTTCAATTTTACTTGCTAGAGTATTTATTACATTTATCTATTCAGATAGGAAAAATAATGAATTCCGCCTATGTGTATTCTCATCCTCATTGCCCTGCCTGACGCCGATCTACTCAAATCTAACTGCTCCATTTCACATGCCTCGCCTGACACCGCTCCTGCCCTCCTTACTTAGGGTTGGCATTCGTCCTGAGAAAATGAGCTATGTACCAAATATCGGAATGTGTCTCGCTGCCCCGCTACATTTTTGTTTTTTTTCCAAATTTTGAATTTTTTGACTTTTTATTCTTTTTAATTTTAATTTTTATTCTTTCTTATAATTTCACATAGTTCTGCAAAAAACTCTGTTTTGGGTATAGTTGTGAAGTACATCAAAGAACTATGCGCCACAAGAGAGAATGTGTCAAATTACTCTACTGAGGATCCATCAACTCTGTGTTCACTGGTCATCTCGCAACTCTGACTGGTCTGAGAGTTCATCTTCTTGGAACACGAAATAAAATATTTTTTAATTTATTCAGGGTGAGCAATTTATGACAAAAAGAGGAAAGTCATAAAATTTTATTGATCTAGTAAAGTCATGGAATATTTTGAAGAATCGTTGGCAGTCAGGAAAATTTCTGAGGTAATATATAAAACTAAGAATTTTCTTTCAAGTAACTCATTTTTTTGGCAAAATTGTTATTTCTTAAGCAAATATTAATATTCTTGTTTTTTAAATGTGTAGTCTGAGAGCTGAAAAAATGATTAAGAAATGTGTATTTTGAATCGAAGTGCCTCTGTGTCTCTCAGAATGTGGTAGCACAATGTACTGATACGTATGATAGTACAAGAGATACCTAGTGATAGTGCAAGAGAATTTGGAATGAAAAAGAGAGAAGGGCTCAGTCATTGTTTTAATATCGTCCAAAGCCATACTTAATTTAATATTATTTTAAATGTCCTGAAATACTTAAAAAATGTGTCAATACAGAAATGTAATTTTTTGAATGGTATTTGACGCCGTTGATATGTACATTTACAAAAATGTGTAAACACCATTGTGTTTGTTAGTTAAACGCTTCAAAGTTACAGCTTCAAATGATTTTCAATGAAGTGTTTCGAAAACTCAAAAATTTTCTGTGAAAAAAGCTTCAAATTTCGCATGTTTACGCCGTTTAAACGCCAGTTTTGTAAAAACGGCTCCAAATGTTTCAAAGAAAATTGTCATTTAAGACGCGGGTTTGCTGCTCTTTAATTTTCTTAAAGTAATATTTCTGTTCTACTATTAGGAAACCAAAATATTATGAAAAATGTCAGATAATGTACTGTGGGCGGCGATAGACGGCAGCTGGCAAGAAGTCCGATTCGCTAGCCGAGAGCAAAAGGAATAGAAAACAAATACGGGAAAGTTCATGCCATTCTGTAGCATTCTGTAGTTATCTCAAAACTCGGGGAAACGTACTGTAGTTTGTTGTCACAATGGAATCTACAAGAATAAATAGACCTAGCATCATATCCACAATATATTGTTATAACTAAAGGGAAGTCTTGAAACACAATAGCCAATGACACTGGAGTATGCAGAAACTTTCGTTCGCCCATAGCTTATCGTAATCTTGTTGGGACAAAATTAGTTTGGTTCCTTGGATTTCATTTTTAAATTTCAAAGCTACAAGAAATTAAAAAAAAAGTACTGAAACACTTCTGGACGCGAAATTCATATTCGAACCGACTAAACAGAGGAATGAATTCCTTTTGCTCGAGTAACAGTTATACAATAGCAACTCGTATGAAACAACAATGCCTCACTAACTTACGCCGCGAAACCGGCGTTTACTGTTATAAAAATGTCTAGTAGGTTTAATAAATTATGGAGAGTAGAGACGGAACAAATCATGATTCGTAATAGAAATATTTTTATAAGATCGAAGAAAAAATATCTAGATTTCGTGAGTGAAGTTATAGTGATCGATCATGAATGCGGTGTTTTGCAGAGCTCGGTAGATCTCGCTTACGGGCAATGCCAGGTATTTTGCTACTTCTTGATGAATGGTGTACGTGCGTTGAGAATATGCTGCTCCTTTTTCTACATATTTTGTTACTTAAGGTCGCGTCAACATCTAAGTCATTAGCGACCACTATTGAATGTTAACGTTATGTTACTATGAAGATAACATGATACGGTGATGATGGTAGAGGTGTAAGGACGGACACAAATACAACCATTCCCGAGGCGGGACCGAACCCCGCGATCTTTCAGTACAAGATCGCTATGACACTTCTGCCTTAACGATCTCTGCCATTCGGACGAATTTTCCTATATTGTCTTAGTCATATCTGTAGTTTTACCAGGTTATTATCAGTTATATCAATAGTTTTCCATTTATTATTCTTATGATTCTAAAATATTAATTCTTTTGATCTGTGGAAGCTAACGCAACTTAGTCTAGAGACATTTAAAAAAA
This sequence comes from Gryllus bimaculatus, assembly GCA_017312745.1. Classification (NCBI taxonomy): domain Eukaryota; kingdom Metazoa; phylum Arthropoda; class Insecta; order Orthoptera; family Gryllidae; genus Gryllus; species Gryllus bimaculatus. Next base: position 187,271 of record BOPP01000101.1, read on the forward strand.
AGAGATGGGAAAGATTAATTTTGAATGGGAAAGTGATCAAACGTAATTTTAAATGGCTAGGAACTAAAGTTTAGGTAAAGGAAGCAAAAAAATTGAACGATGTACCAAAATTCTCAAGTTTATTATCATGTTAAATATCACAACAGAAATATGTTATAATGGTGGGAAAAGAACATTGCAGGATAAAATTTAAAAATAATTACAAGAAATCAATAAATATAGTATGTTGTGTTTGATGTACTTCTAGAGCATATGTTTTTCTTTTGAAAATATAAAAACGTATTAACAATCAGTAAGTTATTTAATTTTTGTTCAAGTTGCATCTTGTGCTATTCGTAAAAGACTTAAACTTTGTGTTGCAAAATTACATTAATTTCGACTTCTACCTCGACTGCACCCTAAATGTTCGGTAGAGTAACTCCTCGGAATAAAGACTGTTTTTGTGAGGTCAGAAAACACGTTGATCTGAGGAGGATCTGGCCCTTTATACCGCTAATTAGGGGCATCCGGAACCTTGAGCTCGTTCTCTGCGAGAAAGTCCTTCCTTCGCCGCAACTCCTTCGAGATGCCTAATGAGGTGGTGATGTTTCCTTGCAGAACTCCCCCTTGCTTCAAACTTTCTTAACCCCGGAGCGTTTGGGTTTTTCGCGACTTTACGATACACTTCTCTCTTCATCATTACAGCCGCACTAGCGTCTTTGTAGCTTTTTCTTAGTGACAGTAATTTTTTATGCCCGTTCCGAGGGTTTTTAAGGAGGATGTTCGATAAAAAAGCAGGCCCTTGTTTGATCGCGCAGTTAAAAGTTTTTCATTTCCTTGTCGGCCTCGTTCTGAATTAACTCTTCGGTCGTAAAGTGGAAATATTCGCCACAAAAAATTAAGAATGGTACATTTAAGAGGTAATAAACAAAAATCACTGCAATAATTAGAAATGATTCTAATTCCGTAGGATTGAGCAATAAAAACTCTACTAATATATCTCGTTTAGTGTAAAAGATTTTTAAAAACTGAGTGGTAATCATAAATGGTAGTAATAGATTGTAATTTTTTTTATAAAACATATTTTAAATATCATATTTAAGAACAGAGATGTATAGGGCATGTTGGGGTCGTGAGTAACAAGGCAGGTCGAATTTGGTCATATACAAGTATTTGTCAATGACTATTTGGTGAAAAATCTCTTTTTATAGAGTTATACACATGACATTTATAAATTCCCGACTAAAATGCTCGTGAACAGAAGCCGTCAACGTTCGACAACAAGAAGAAGCAACCATTCATTTACCAAAGTTATGATCTTGGCAAATCTGCAAATGTGCGATACCATCATATTCTATTTCATAATCCTGACTGGACTATCGTTTCCTAGGCATCTACATTTTCAGACGTAGTACCTTACACATACATTATCGTGCGCAAACAAAATTTCAGTGTGTTAATGTGTTCAATATAATTCTATCGCAAGAATGTGTTCCGTAAATCTATGCCTCTTCACACTGCTAATGCAGTGTGATTCAGAATAAATGTTACAAACTTCTCAGTCAAGTAGAGGTAGCAGATATGTCTAGTTTTGTCAATAAACGCGCGATATTTGCAAGGTAGTATGTGTTCTTCTCTCACGGGAAATATGTTATGAAGTTACACATATGGCATTCTGCTCTTCTTGCACTGGTGTTTGGGAAGTAAACGAAATGCGTCAGAACTTCGTCCTGTCAAATACCACTGCACAATGAGTTATCTACCAATTACGAACAAATGTCACTTGTGGAACATTGTTTAGAAAATTTGCCACTCATTTATTTACTCAGACACACGTCAAATGAGTCTTTGATAATTGCATAACGACAGAGATTTCCCAATTTCTTTTCGCGGAAATGGTATAACCTAATATAACAGAAGTACTACTTCGCGGATTCCGAGGCAATTGTGAATCACAGTTTAGATTTTGATGAATAATAAAACGTTTGAAACATTATTTTACCCTACAAATTTTCTTGTCTTCTATCTTTGAAGTTTCATTTTTAACGAGCGTGGCGGCCAAGCATCTTTCTTTTAAGACAAACATATTTAAAACGGTTTCCATCTTTTGAAGTGGCACATTGTAATATAATTGAGATAGTGAAGTCAGTCATCAGCAGTGTTGCAAAGTACTTCAGCACTTGGAAATTTCGGGTACTAAATCGTGTCGATATTAACATCTTGGTTGTCTTGGTAACGCCACGTCGTTGGCTGAGAGGCCGACGTTTTGCATGTCATAGGACAGGCTTCCTCAGGTCGATATTATTTTTCTAAGGCCCGTGTCACACGAGCGAGGTATTGACGCGCTTTAAGTAACGCGCGTCGTAGATTAACACGGAATCTAATGTGGATCAGCCAAAGCGTTCATGTGACGTTTGAAAAAAAAATTATGTTATCCTACGACGTGCGTTAAGTAACGCGCGTCGCAGAATAACCCTGTATCTTTTGTGAAACGTCACACGAGCGTTACTTAACGCGCGTCAACGCAACGCTCGTGTGAAGGACCTCGAGAGTAGTGTTGAGGAGAAGTCCATTCCTGCCCCATTTCCTCTCCCGCGAAGTTTCATGCTCAGAAGCCCCGCCCCCTCGCGGGCCGGCGGCGAATTGGGTGCGCGCTCGTGTGCGGTGGCCGCAGCCCGCGGGCTCGCGCTGGCGGAGAGGCAAAGGGCTCGGGCCAAAGGTCAGGCGGGTCAGGTGGCGCGTGGGTGGAGGCTGCGATGCGCCCCTTTTGCGGAGGAAAAACCAACAGCCGATGCACGCTGCCGACATTCGAACCACCGAACGGCTTTTGCAGTAATTTAATTCGACTACCTGCGTCGGTAAAAAAGAACAAAGTAATAGCGCACAAGACTGTGGGGTCATGAACACTAAACACGGGCAAATTATCCCTAGAAAATTGTTATTTTTTAATTTTCATCTATTGTTTTACTACTCTTTCCAATTTCCTTATGTAATTATTTTTTTATTCTTCTCCGTGACTGATCTCTTTCTCCCCTTCTCATCCTTTTTGTTAGGTTCTTCTCTTCTCCTTTCTTTCCTCTCTCTTTGTTTTCTTACTTTTCCACCGATGTTTAATTCAATGGAACATCTTCAAATCGGTTTACGTTAGCTTTATATTCATCAATAGAATTAAATCTCTTCCAGTAATAAAAACACCCTCTTCATTAGTTTCAACGTCTTTCAATCTTATCAATGCAACATGCCGAATTTTCAATTCAACATTAAAATATTCCTTTACCATTTGCACTACTTTACTGCAAGACAATATTTTGCGTGCATTTATGTCTCTTTTCACTCTCTACAAATTATGCAAAGATGAAATTAGTGTCTGCAAGATTACATTATATGAATATTAACTTAATAATATCAAAGCCAAACAAACGCCAGAATGTCTGTATTATGCAATTAAGGCGGTAGACTAAAAATGGTGGTACCTAAAAATCTACGCATTTCACTATGCAGATATCATTCTCATTTGAATTCATTATATTGATTTTCGAAAACATATGGACATCCATTGTCATAAAATTCATTTCATCTGCTTTCTAACTAATACTTTTTGTTAATTATATTTCAATTAATAGCCTAAATAACTTTAAACTCTTATATTAAGTATCTTAAAGTATCGATATGAAGTCAAAGCTGCCGATTGTTCTTAACGAATATTAGTTGCAAAATTTCTATTTTGTGAGCTAATGCTTTCAATATTGAGATACTGATTATGCCCACAGGATTCGGCCCAGAATTCTGAGGTTGAGGCTCCGAAAAAGTGTTTCTCTTTGGGCCAACTTTGTATCACAACGACAAAAGTCACAATACAAACTTATGTTCTCATTGGCAGAACGCGGGGGG
>BOPP01000101.1:191145-248124 GCA_017312745.1 Gryllus bimaculatus
GGGGCAGTCGACCGGTGGAGTTAGATGATTCGCGCTGACTTACCGATAGGTCCTATGGTTCGTGTCCCGACGGTGCGGGTTTTTCACTCTAGCTAAATAGCCAAAGCGAATTTAACCGCTGACTGGAGGATAATTATAGTGGCCTTTCTGTTCAGATCGGTAGTTTCTCATAGATTCTCCGATCAATACCAGGCGAATGCCGGAGCAGTAACGTAACAAACGGGCCACGGACCGCGCGCGATCTTTCCTTCCTCGTTCTTGTCCTCTCCTCTTTCCTTACACACACGTACTCTCTCTCTCTCACACACACACACCACTACTAAATGTGTCGGGAGCTCCGAGCTTGTCCCAGCTGGAGCGATGCTAATACTTTGAGGGAAAAAGTCCCCTGTCAGTGCTGGCGGAGGAACACCGCCACCTCCCGGGATAAAACATTCACGGGACTAATGACCATTGCAGTTGACGTGCCCAGATACAGCAACCAGTCATTGAAGAATGCAGCTCCGTCGATTCCTAATTTCCTTATCGGTTGTTGGCGGACTTACATCTAATCGGTTATAGGCGTGATTGAGGAAGAAGTAAAACTGAAGAAAGTACGAATGTTAAGCAGCAAACTAACGCAAAACAGTAGCCTTAACACACTTTCTCACCAATCAGGTTGTTTCACATGTATGGAGTTCAACTTTTAAGGCACTAGAATTTCTTGTTAATTCAAATTAATCCTGTATTTGGATCCAAAACGCTTACATTTGTTCGAACTCATACTATACATGAAACGCACATCACGTGCTTCTTCTGTGTTTTTCTCCGTTTGACAGAAGGACGCACGCTTACCTGCGACAAATCTCTAGGGGAGGTGCTTTTAAAGAAATTGAGACGAATCACTCGGCGGGAGTAGTGAATACTGAAACTGCTCTGCACGAATGACGAAAGGGTTGCCCGTGGGCGCTAAAGCCATAGAAGGGGCTCCGGAGGTCGTAGGAGAAGGGAGAAGAGAAAGTAGAGTGACATGACGCGGGATAGAGTGGGATGAGTCCAGACGGGAGGGGAAGGGGCGGCGTGGGTGGATCGAGGCGAAGACAGTGGAGGTGGTGCGGTGCGAAGAGGTGAGAGGTGTCGGGGCAGGTCGGGAATACAGTGGGGTTGTTGGTTGATTGTTGGTTAGTGATTCGGAGCGCGTCAATTAACGAGGCCATTAGTCCCGTAAGGGTAGTGCATGTTGTTTTCCTCATGAGGTGGCGGTGATCTTCCCCCAGTGGATAGCGAAATTCGGCGCCAACCTACCGTCGGCTAGCGGGGTTTCCCTCAACCAGGTCTCTCCCACCATCGGAGCACCACCCCAACCGGGACAAGCTCTAAGATTCTGAACGGTCTCCCAGCATGTGTGGTAGTGTAATGCATGCTGGTGTATGTGTATGGTGTGTGTGTGTGTGTGTGTGGTGAGAATAGGACATGGAAGACGTACTACATTTAGTACCGTTCTGCTCCGGCATTCGCCTGGTGTTGAGCGGAAAAACAGCGGAAGACTACCGATCTGATCCGGCCTCTAGAATTCTCCCTCAGAATACGACTGAATTTTACCTAGCTGACGAGCCAGTGTCGAAAATCTCGCCACTGGCGGCACTCGAATCTAGAACCTCCCGGTCAGAGGTACTGCAGTTGATGCACTGAGCCACCTCTCCCGGCGGGCGAGGTGGAGAGGGAAGGGCGAGCATATTCGTTGCGGAGGGAGAGAGGTGAAGGGAGAGGTTGAGAGGGAAGGGCGAGCAATTCGTTGCGGAGGGAGAGAGGGGATTGAAGAGGTTGAGAGGGAAGGGCGGGCATATTCGTTGCGGAGGGAGAGAGGCGAAGGGAGAGGTTGAGAGGGAAGGGCGAACATATTCGTTGCGGAGGGAGAGAGGGGAAGGGAGAGGTTGAGAGGGAAGGGCGAACATATTCGTTGCGGGGGGAGAGAGGGGAAGGGAGAGGTTGAGAGGGAAGGGCGAGCAATTCGTTGCAGAGGGATGGGAGTGAGGAGGGGATGGGCTGGGTAGGCGCGAGGGGGATAAAGCGAATGGGGGGGCAGGGAGGGTAGGAGGGTATTTGCTCTGTCGACCGCCGCAGCGTGGCGATGTTGTCTCCTTTTTTCCTCTCTCTTTCGACAAACATCTCGAGCAGCGCTTCAAAAGCTACAGGCGCAAAGGTGGACATCGACCCTAGTGGCTTTGGCGTAAATGTCACACGTTGTTTTCACCTCGATGAAAGGAATATAAAAAACATGTACTTGTTATTGTTACATTATTGGTTTAGTTTATATCACTTTTGAAGACTTTTCATTGAAGAGCATGACAGAGGGGGCCTTATGGTTTATCTTGGGGTTCTCTTAAATCTTGTGATGAGTCCTATAATTTGTACATGCACAATTTCACCACACCACTGGCATTTACTGATTCATTTCAATTTGTTGATATTTGTTATCCACAGCTAGTACGTAAAGAAAGTATCAATTTCATCCAATTTATAAAAAATGGTTTTTCACTCCTCATGAAGAAACTGACCTCTCTGCGAGCAAAGTCTTTTGTTAAAATCTCAAGAGGTCCTATGTTTCCTTCACTCAATGATAAACATTCATTTAAAATGTTTAGTGTTTTCCCACTTCATTTTTTTTACACATGAGACTGAAGGCTTTTTAACTCTCTTAAATAAATAAAAATAAAAATCTGAATACCAATATAGTACGTTTTTCTGTGAGTTCGTTATTTTTGAAACCCATACACAGAACTAGGTACATGCTTAGATACCCTGTAAGTACACTACATTTGAACGATAGTTTTCTATAATTTCTGTGAAGTTAAAATATTTCTATCTTCTTGAGTAAAAAATGTTTGGTTCTTTTAAATCAATCCCCTACCTTTTCTCTGTGCCTGTTGTTTTTACGCACGTTATATTTCCGAATATATATGCTATGAGCGACGCTTTTTATACTCTTATTTCGTATATTCTTCAATATCCGGCCCTTATCTTAAAGCCATGAACGGATGTTTGATAAAGCATGGATCTAAATGCATGAGTGTTTGATAAGACTGACATAAAATTCATTATCACATTTTTTTCTCTTTCTATCTTGTAACGTTTTTAGCATTTTAAATTTTTTTATGGTAATGCAAAATGAAAATTGTGGCATTAATGGTATTTTTATAATGCTCTAATTAGCGAGATGGATATTTACGAGATTTTTCATGTCATCCAAAATGTTTTTTTTATTTTAGAATTAATATACAGGTTGACTGCACTTTTAGTTAGGTTTGGTTGGTACTTTACACGTACATGTTTGTAAACATCGCACAACATTTCAAAATTACTATTGTACACCCAATTTTTTACTTTCTCGCTTCGGAGTAGAGAGAAAGTTATGAAACGGAGTAGAGAAAGTAGCGACAAAACGGCGAATTTCCGGTAGAAAAATTCTTATTACCGAGTCCTGGTTACGAAAAAGTTGATAAATCCAGTTGGTAAATTTAGAAAAAAAATGTATCACGTGGTGTAGCCAGAATACATGTTTTGTGAGGGCTTGATACCAAAAAATCAAAGGGCGGCGAAACGTCCGTCCGTCTGTCAGTCTGGGCGTCTGCCCGTCTGTGAGTAACCCAAGAGGCTAAACCGTTCAGCCGATTATTTCCAAAAGTGATATTTCCCAATCGATCTGGCTAATATCACGGCCCCGTGAATTTGACACCGATATTTTAATTTTGGGGGTACTTTACATGTAGCCCCCGAGAAACACTTATTGCCTAGTCCTGGTTAAGAAAAAGTAGAGAAATCAAGTTGCTAAATTTAGGAAAAAAATGTATCACGTGGTGTAGCCAGAATACATGTTTTGTGGGTGCTTTTGTGGGTGCTCATGTACTTTACATGAGGACGGTTTCAAATTTTTAAAAAAAGTGGCTCCAAGTTTTTTTAAAAATGTTATTGTTGGATAGTTTGAAGAACGTTTGAAATCATGGTGATAAAATAATTTCAAAAATCATGATTTTTCGGAAATTGCCAAAGAATTTTTCAGCGTCTACCTACAACTAAAATATTAAAGATTGAGATTGTTCCTTTAATGAAATCTGTTTCTTAAAGATATATTTTGAAATAAGATCATAAACAAGTTTTTAAAAATGCGAGTATATTCCGTGTAATTTTACTTTAAAATACGGGCGACAAAGTACGCTCTGTTTGAGCACCACTAGTTTGCAATGTTCTGGGGATCAGAGAAGAAGTGTTGAAGTGTAGTTACGGCCTGCGTTCTTTACATAACAAGCAGGTGTGTTCTACTCTCTTATTCGAACAGCTTGAACCACCTTTATACGAAAAGTCTGAGCAGTCAACGGAAGAAAGATCGGAAAAGTTTGAAGGAACGGACGAGGGACGGTGTCATGGAGGCCGGTTAGAGACCGGAAAACTCGCCCCTTTGTTCGGAGGTCGCGATGAGGTCACGATGACGTCACGATGACGTCACGTTGGAATCGCGCTAGACGACGACCTGTGGACGCACGTGCAAGAACCGGAATTACTTTCAAAACATAAAGCTCGTTAAGGTGTTTACTAGACTGTCCGGGTGAGCTGGACAGCCTAGTAAATACCGACTTCGGCCGCGGAAGCCTACGCTCTCACTCGTTAAGGTGATAAATGCGTATTAGATTACATTATATGTGAATCGATTTTAACATGTGCGGGAACTAGTAGCTCGTAGCAGCAAAAATGCTGCTGAACAAACCCACATAAAATGGCTTTTCAAAACGTAGCACGCACACTGCTCAAGAATTCCCCCACCAAACTGTTCTTTAACTCTGGAATAAAGTAAATGTTTGAAAAAAAAAGAACAGTCGGTATAAATACTGCAAGGACATGCTGTAGTATACTATATTCGTATCAACAGTTCTTTGCATTCCATGAATAGAAACATAGTTGCTGTTCCCTAATGCATCACGCGAAGATCAAATAAGTAATGGCAAGAATCCTCTTACTTCGAGCCTTGCTTTTGCTGCTGTGTCGGAGGCAGTGGCGCAATGGGAATAAGAATGCAGTCGTTACTCTCAGAATAAAAATAGGTGGAATAAAATAATCAAATATTTGCATTTTTCCATCGAATTAGAAACGAGCTGTTCAATGGTTTTTAGATTTTTTCGAGTTCTCATGAAGAGAAACCGTACACCTCTCTCATTGTCGAAGGCTGCTTATTTTTTTCTTTCAATTTCTGAGGAAATTGGAAATGAGTAATATCAATAAATCATAGTAACGAGTAAATTGTACAAGTAGCTTGATATGAAAGATACGAGCAAATTACAAAGGCATTGTAACTCTCTAGCTTTTTTTGATCTTATTTTCTTTTTTTTGCCTTTTGGTCTGTAAAACCAAATCGTATTCACCCTGCGGGGAAGATTCATAAATAACAATTACATAGAGTAATTGATACACCTTAACCACTCTGAGTTCTACCAGGGTATTACGTTCTACTCTATGAGCAGAAACAATGAAGAAAGAAGCTTTCGTGGGGGAAATTAGGGTCGGCACCGCCAGGATACGGCCGACATGTGTTCCTACTCAAGTTTGTGCCAATGTGAATGGGCTTGCCAGGTGTTCATTATTTTTGTGAACTGTTCACAATGTAGAATAATGTATCACAATATTAATTCTTATAATATTGAACATGAAACCATTTTAATGTTAGAATTATTTCTATAGTTTATTATGATTAATTTTCCATTCTCCAACAATTAGAGTTAATTTTTCCATATTGGGTATCTTGGGTGTTAATCCAAGGTCTAAAGCTTACAATTGTTTTAAAATACAATTTAAATCAATGCACTCAAATAGTTATTGAAACGGAGACGATTGTGATATAAATATAAATGTTATTTAAGCTATTTTATTCATAGAATCTTACTGACCTCGTTTTCTGGCCATTCACTATTTTCGGGAAATGCTTCTGTGACAATGTGTATTACAGTATTAAAGCGTTTCTCGTTGTATATTGAATAATTATGAACTCGGCTGAGTTACCTTAGATCCAGCATTCTGCTGTCTTAGTAACTACTCTATCCGGAAGGTCATAGGGTTCGAATCCCGACGGTGACGAATTTTGGCACTAGCTATATTGCTACGAGTGTGTAGAATTCAGTCGCTGTCTGGAGAATTTTAGATGAGAATTATAAAGGCCTGATCGGCTGCTCTGATCGGAGTTTTCGGTGGTTCTTGCGATCAACACCAGGCGATTGCCGGAGCAGTACCGTAACAAACGGGCCACGCACCGCGAGCGACCTTTCCTTCCTCTTCCTTGTCCTATACTCCCCATTTACTTACACACCGACTTACATACACTGGGGCGGTGGCTCGTTGGGAGGAGATACCTGGAGGTGGATATCCCTCGCTAGCCGACGTGAAGGGTCAGACCATCCTGCAGGGGTGAAACACCACCACCTCCCGGAATAAGAAACATGCACTACATTAACGGGACTAATGAAAAATGCCTGGAAACACCAATTAATAATTGTGAACCGAACTTTCGCGAGGTGCCTGCGCTGGGGAAACCCAGGTGGACCCAAGTCAGATAATGCGTCGTGACTGCTGCCGAGTATTGGACCGTGAGAGTTTAGAGAGAAAAGTTCAGCACAATGAGGCAGACCATTGCAAGTTCCAGATAACTAATGATGTGCCTTCAAACTTTAGTTATCGGTGATTTGAGGTGTCTATGGAAGCTTTAAAGCCGTAAATTTCGTTGTTTTATTTCACGTAATTTTCATATTTTCTTACATCCATAGTATATTTGACGCTATCCCCGTAGATTTGCCATAATGCAATGGAACTCGCTAAATAATTGTGAGAAAACATAGGAATTCGACGGGGACCACGGCACGCACATGTCGGAAACTAAATCCTTGTGCAAGATATGCCGAACTACTAAAGAAAACAGTCTAGCATTACGAATTATCTTGGCTCTCCGGGAGACGCCGCATCGAAGGCTGTGTTGCCGACGTTTCGACCACCTTATCGTGGTCTTCCTCAGGGCTGGTCAGCTGATTAGCCCCAGACAGCCAAGATCATTAACATGACTCCGGCTGCGGAAGCCTACGACTTCATTTAGCCTAACAATAAAGCAAGGCAAAAATGTCCCTATTCGGTCTGGAAGGCGCGTTCTATTTTAATGTTTAGGTCTTGTTTTGGCAATGTTTAGGATCGTCGTTGATTCCCTCTCTGTTGGTACGAGACTGTTGAGGGAGTGCAATAGAAATAATTCCGGTGAGCGGTCTCCTCGTCATACAACATGCATCGTAATCACATTTCCTCTCTAAGGATAGAAACAGAAAGCGACTCTGAAGAGAGCGTATGAGCTATAAGAGCATAAGCACTCTGCAAGCTTTGTCACGGCAAGTTTTAGAACAGTCAAGTTTGTTTTTTTGTACGAACAGCTACAGCCACACATCAGAACTTGAACAGAACAGTGTATGGGGAACTGATATCATAGTAACAAGTATTTTCTACATCGCCGATTTGTCGGTCAAAGCACAAACAATATCTTAATCGAGGTGTTTACTAAAACGTGGAAATAAGTAGCGGGATTCATCAAGTAAGCGGGCATTTATATTAATACCGCTCATTCTCCGTTCTCTCGTATTATTGAACAAGCTTTATTCGCTTTCTCATTACGCTTACCGCATAACGTTTTTCATTTTAAATACAAACATCTCCCTCAGAATCAAAACGCGTCGTTTTGACAGCATTTTTGCAATTGCACGTCCTATAAGCGCCACCACCGCTTGATCAATTATTATACTTCAAGAAATCTAATATATTATCAGACAAAGATTCACCACTCTCCAAAACGTTTTTTTATGAGTGAAATGTGTGACTTGGATTTTGATCGTTCTTAATCAAACTATAAGTATGCTTTTAACAAATACTGAAACATTTTAAAAGTTTGTTACAGTAAATTATGGAACAGTGATGTAACGATGGGTATTAATCCACGTTTGGGAAGTGATATTAGAAGTTAGGAACGAAATAGTATCGTAAACTTCATTCATACACTGACACCTTGGTTTTCCAAATTAATTAAGCATAAATACAATCTGGCTTCAAAAGAACTTAGGAGTCAATAAATGTATTAAGAAAATGTCATCAAAGTTAGTTATGTACTCTTATTTGGTATCATCTTAAAACTGATAATGCCCCAAGAGTGGGGTATTTTCTTGTTCTTTTTTGTTTTGTTTTTATTTTGGAAAGGGAGAGCATGTGCACTTGGCGACATTCCTAAGGAATTTTCTCGTCACAGTAAAATATAGAATCTCGCGAAAAAATAAATAGCACGATGATCAATGCTTCATCACTTCTCAACTATAAACGTCTCTACTATTTGTAAAAACCCTGAACTACAATGAAGTATTATCTTAACGGCTATCACTGTGCAACGCGTTGCAGCTCTCATATGTGAAAATTAATCAATGGGAGTAAAAAATATTACTCGCTTTTATCTTCATGATTATTTTATAGTTACAGTGTTTTCCATTTCTGTTGTATTTTATAAGTGTAAAATGTTTAATTATTATTTTGTCTGTATTACCTTTTTGTTAGAATTTGTTTGTTTTTAATTTTTTATATTTTAATACGTTTTTCTGTAATTATCTGTAATAATTTTCTGTAATAATTAGAGTTATTAGGGTTCTGTTTTGCGTAAATACGTATGTAAATAAAGTACTAGCTCTCCCTCGTGTGATGCTTAAGGTGCACTGTGTAATTCGATATTTATTTTAATTTCATTTATATATTTACTTCCGTCTAAAATTCATCCTAAGATAAAACGCTTAACTGACGCTTTCAAGTTTATTCCCAGCAATTTCTATTATCCTGAATATATCCTTTTGTATTTAACAAGGGAAAATTCATTTTAATTTGATATGCCTATGATGGAAGAGTAAAAAAAGCTTTTACCTAAAAATCCTATGTTCATGCATAACGTTCGACGGCGGAAGTCACATGAAATCAGGAAGGAATCAATTGATTACAAGTGTTTGATAAGCTAGAAGTACTAGCTTATTAGTGTTACAAATGTTTGAGTACTAGAAGTATTAGTTTGTTACGTTAAGTGTTGGGACTATTAGTTTATTAGTGTTCAAAGTGAAGTGTTTGTGAGTTACAAGTGATTGCTGGAAGACTCTTGAATTGCTTTCAATATTCGGAAAGATTTGTGCATCAAAATTGCGCTTTTGTATGAATAGAAAACAGTGAATTCTCGCTTTCGCAGCGCAAGCCTCGCTCGCCCTGCTAATTGGCCCAAAGGAGGCCGGCTGCGCGCTGACTTGCTGCTGGGCGATGCGCCGGGGCTCAAGTGACGCGATCGAGCGGGCCAGCTAGGTCGCCGGCGGAGGCCAGAGGTCAGAGGGCAACGGGCAACGGGCAACGGGGCTCCCCGCCCCGCCCTACGCCTCCCCCCTCCCCGCCCCCTTCCCGGCGTTGCGCAAATCCCGCTTCCCCCCCGAGCCAACAAACGCTCACTTCCGGCCCACGTCGGAGTTTGACTTCATTTATTTATCATCGAAAAACAGTATGGAACGCATTGGAAAGGAGTATAGAAATAAAGCAGTTTCTCTCAAAACCCCACCTCACTCTCTTATTATAGATAGTTAATTGTGATTACACGTACCAACAAAGCGTTATTACTCGAAAATTTCTGGCCCGAGCAATGTAAATCTAATAGTTAAACATGGACAGATTAACTACAAATTTGATTTTGTTGTGCTACTAAAAACATAACATCTCCCAGCTCCAGCTGGGAGATACTGGGACTACTACTATAACTATCAAAACCAGAGCTTAACAAAATGTGAGTACACATCTAGTGAAGTATAGCCTCACATCGGAGTGTGATTTCATTTATTTATCACCGAAAAACAGTTCAAACTGTATGGAACGCATAGGAAAGAATTATAAAAATAATGCAGTTACTCTCAAAACCCTACCTCACCCTTTTATTATATATAGTTAGCGGTGAATGAAGGTACTAATAAAGCGTGGTAGCTCGAACATTTCTGACCGAGAAATAGAGACCACAGAGAAATTAACAACAGATTTGATTTTATGATGCTTCTAACAAGATCTACTTTACTACAAATTATATTTTGTGATGCTACTAACAACATAGCTCCCAGCATGACTTCTATTATAACTATTAAAACCAGAGCTGAACAAAATGTGTACACAGTTCTAGTTTGTGTTCAATACCAAATCACCTGGCCATTTTAGCAGTCACGCAATAGATCATGGGAAACGGGACAAACCGCTGAGGCAGATAAGAATCATTGATCCAGATGCTGAAGTACAAAATATGCGATATGTATATTTAGACCTTTAGAATAATGGTAGTTAACGAAATTACATTATTAAAATAAAATATTTTGATTGTTATTATAAGTTTTAATTGCGTAGAAACTGTCAATCAGCAAAAATATTGCACTTCAACGTATGTATTTATTATAATTGTTTAATGACATCTGGTTATGAGTTGCAAGGTAACAAACATTTTTTATTTAAATTTCTTTCAGGGAACTGTCGATACTGAGACCAAAGAATATGATTTCTACAATATGTGTCGTAATTGTAAATAACAGAATTGCAAGAAAAAAGTTCCCACCTTTAAAAATGTCAGTTTAGTATCAGTAATTATTCGAAAATACATTGCGATGCTTACTTAAGCAACGCGTCCTTTTTCTATTATTCGCAAACTTTTTTCAGCGCTCTAAACTTATCGGCAGTTTACGATATATTTGAAAAAAATCTGAATGAATGACAGAATGATCTCTATTTAGTGTTCAGTTCATTTATAAGAATATTCCAATTGATATTTAACGAATTTGAACAGACGCTGAAATGTTATTTTAACGTCTGCGAATTGCTTATCGTTTATTTTCAATGGAGCGTTTGATAGAGTGAAATGCAAAACTGCATTGAAACCGTTATTCCTCCGTTTATTACCAATTTGATATTACGAAAACAATTTGAAACACCTGAAATCGTATTGTTTTTGGCTTCTTTTTTGCAAAGTAAATTCATAGTAGCTGGGAAGAGTATTGTTTTCCAGTTTCTAAAGGACGAAGGCATATTGTTTATAAATAAAAATACTACATGACATGTCCTGGTAATCAATGAGGAAAGAATCGGAGATATAAGTAAAACATATTTCATGCCAGTGTGGTATTTATACTCTTTGAGGTACATGTGAAGTTACGAAGATATACAGTTAAAGACTGAGTAACAAATTTGATATGAAAGTACTTTTATGTAAACAGAATTTTATGCTCAGTTAGGTCCAATGCTTTCAAAAATCGAGATATTTAGAGTTGTATAGTATAAGCCATTTAGAAGCGATTATTTAAGATATGATTGTTCAACGGGATTCCTACATTTGTGTTCTATACTACATGGCGTAGAGATTCTAGAGAGAGAAAAATTTCCATTTCTACTAGAGCTTCAACAGTTGAAGTAAAGCTGCAAACAGAGCATGCATGAACCTTTTCTGCCATGAACACGTCAATCTACATCATTCAGCAAGGGCGTAAGGAAATTTTTGATCTATGTTTTCTGTTTGATACTCACGCACACTCACACACCTGAATCATATTCCTAACGTGAGAAGTTGTATATCTACTTTACAGAAATACGCGAATTTAAAAAGATAGATTTCGAAATTTTCCAATTATTTAAGATCTTGCGCTTTGTGATTTCTAATTATGATCAAGATGCACAAATAACAATTGTAATGAAACTAATTTTAAAAACGTGCGTACTTCCTATGTTTTCAACGCAGACATTATTTTTAATAGGGTTTCCGCTGTGCTTGAAAGTTAAGGAACGGCGGCGGCGGTGGTGTAACGGTTAGCGTACTGGACTGTTGTACCCAAGTTGGCGGGTTCAAACCCGATCGAAGCCGTGGATTTTTAAGGGCGAAAAAATCCATCGTACGCCATCCTTCGGAGGGGAAGTAAAGCCGGCTGTCCCATGTTCGTAGATTTACTTGCATGTAAAAGATCCTCAAGCCTAAATGACGCCTCTGAGCTAAATTCAAATCGCCTGTTTCTCGCCCAAGAAATACCTTCTTTCTCTGCTATATGAAAGGAGCGTAGCGAAATTTGCGTGGTCAGACGGAAGAGCGGGCCTGATGGCCCGAGTCTCGCCACGTAAAATAAGGCAAATTCAATTCAAAAGGAACGAATATCTTACAAACTTCTCTTTTCGCTTGTACGTTTCGTGCAGTTGTACCTCATCCAGTTCTTTCTAGCTATGATTACATCTCTTCATGTGTACGGACGGAGAGGGCTCTTGGAGCAAGTACAGCTCGTAGCGTCGACGAGTTGATGGGAGGAGAGGAGGATTTTGTGACAAGGAAAATGTTTCGTATCGAGGGAAGGCGCAGAAATGAGTGGGGGAGAAACGAAAAATAGTGAGGGGTCAAATTTGGGAGGGGTGTTGATGCTGCTTTGTGCGAGGGTTGGGAAAGTCGAAAAGTGTGGATTGTAGGAATCAGGAGAAAGGCTAGGAGTGGCGAGAGTAGGACAGAGCGGAAGTAGGAAAGATTGGAACGGAGAAATGGCAGAATTGTCATGGAAAGGAGCGGAACGTACGGGATCGTGTTTGAGAATAGATTGATACATTTGTTGTTTTTTTGGGGGGGAAAACTGTCATGAACATCAGCCCCACAATTGTGCTACATATTATATTGGGGGGTTTGACTGCCCTTCAACCGTGAGATCCGGCGCCAACCTCCATGTCAGGTTGCCAAATTTCTCCCTGTATGAATCTTCCCAAGTGGGGACCGACACAGTCAGGACAAATTCTATGCTCCGACATATGTGGTAGTGCATGAAGTGCGTACGTGAGTAAAGGGAGAGATGAGGACAAGGATGAGGAAGGGACGATAGCAAGGGAACGTGTTTGTTACGATACTGCTCCGGCACTCATTTGTAATTCCTCAAAAACACACACAGACACATACGGAAAGCTACCGATCGGAGCAGCCAGCTGCCAGCCCCCAGACAGCGGGTGAGTTCGACCGCGCTGACTAGTGCCAAAATACGCCACCGTCAGGACTCATAACCTGAGGCACCTCGTCCAGAGATATGCAGTGACAACAGTTGTTGCCGGTTCTGCCGGGAAGGAGACTGAAAGCAACGAGGGAGGCGGGGACGGTTAGGGAATAAACGTGAGGGGCGAGAAAGGAGGGGCAAGAACGAAGCAGGAAGCGGCGGGTGCTGTCAGGGGAGGGTGGGGACGAGCAGATGGAAAGAGGCCCATCGTGGCGGCATCAGGAGTTTGCGGGTGTGGGTAATGGCGAGGCAGGGACAGCGCTGGGCGCAGACCTGAAGAGGCGGGGCGTGGCAGAAAGGAAAAAGAAAGGGTTGGACTGCGTATGGGGGGAGGGGCACCAGCAGAAAGGGGTCAAGACGTGCCGGTATGATCTCAGATCGAAGTCAGGCGAGGTAACACCAGGGAGGAGAGCGTAGGCGTGACAGAGGAGAAAACATGGTATGAGCAGGCAGGAATCGATTGTTGATATGTGGGCTGGGATTTACAAAGGATCATAGAGAAGACTGGAGGGGAGAAGAGGGTACCCGTGGGGCGGGGAGGGCACGGGACAGAAACTGGACGGAGTCTAGAAGGGAAGAGCAACTCGCAAACCTCCAATGGTCAGAACGTGACGGGGTAGTTGACAGCTAGAAGGGATGGAGGTGGTTGGAAGGGCGAGTAGGACGGTTCGCAGTACGGGTGGTTTCGTTGATTGATTATTAATTTCGGACGCGTCAACTGCTAAGGTTGTTAGACCCGTATGTATAGTACATGTTTGATCGCGGGATGTAGTGACGATCATTCCCCCCTCTAAATGGTGACATCCGGCGCCGAACTACCATCGCCTTATGGAGTTTTCCCCATCGAGGTATCTTCCACCAGCAGGGCATCGCTCCAGATATGGCATCGCCCAAGACGAGCTTTAAAGTCCCGACTGGTCTCTCGAAATGTGTGGTAGTGTAGTGCGTGTAAGTGTGTAATGGATGAGGATAGGACAACGACGAGGAAGGAAAGATCGCGTGTGGACATTGGCGTGCTTGGTACAGTACTGCCAGCATTCGCCTGGTGTTGATCGGAGAAATGGCGTAGAAATGCCGATCACAGCAGCCGGGCGCTATAATTCTCTTCCAGAAAGCGGCTGAACTCGACCTACCCAGGACCTAGCTAGTGTCAAAATTCCTGCCATCGTCGCGGCTCGATCCTACAATCTTCCGATCAGAAAGTAGGGGTAGAGTGAGGTTGGGGTCGGGATAGGTAGGATCCTATTGAGAACGCTCAAGGATTGAACGAAAACCGGTGGGAGGGAACGTGCAATGGGGTGTGTCGAATCTGTGCAGAAATGGAATTGGAAAAGAATGGACGGAACGATATAGGCGGGGTTAGATCGGAATTGACACTGGACGGCTCGTGGCCGATTTGGAGTGGGTGGTGTCACTTCATGGTTGTCGCCACGCGGCAGAGCTGGGCCAGTGTATGGTGTTTGGGCGATACTAGGAGCTAGTCGGAGTGGAGATGATTCCGAACGAGGCCAAGTCGTAGGAGAGGGGATGGGAGTAGTCTCAATGTGGCGACGAGTAGATGGGACGGTGCGGGGTCTGAGTGGAGATGTGGGATGTGGGGTGTGGAGTGGGAACGTGGCCGCGGCGTGGTTGCTCTCTCGCAAAGCGCCAGCTTCCGCCTCGGCTCTGCACCTGCTCTGTTGACATTTCCTATAATAAGCCCCTCCGAACACCCTTTCTAAATTTAACGTTAATAACTTCTCTCGGAAGCTGCAGAGGATGGAGTTAAGGATGCGTTAAACCTTCCGACCACATTCCTCGTGAAACGTTTTAATAATTTATGACCTGTGCAAGGCCGATTTAGTCATCCTGGGGCAGATGCCGTTATGCTCCAATCCCGCGTGGTTTGTGAAAAACTATGCATTGTCACCGGAATACATTCTTTTACTTCGGGAATATTTATGTTTGATATGTCGTAACTTAGGATATTTTTACTAGAGATTTTCCTCTATTTTTCAGGGATTCTTTTGTATTATACAGATTAAAAAAGTGAATCAACGTAGTGAATGAAACATATCGCCGGTGTACAGGGCAGGTGATACATCAAAAATTTTCATTTTGCAGAACAGATTTAATCTGAGCAATGCCGTTTACTTATGAGGAAAAAAATACTGATGTGACATTTAGCCCTGATTGTTAGGCAACTTCTTATACACGTGTGTTCGGCGGGAGACATCGTGATGAAGTCAGGGGCATTTCATGTACTACGCATTTTCTGCCGAACATTTGTGTATGTGTAGTTGTTTAGCAATCAGGAGTAATATCACGAATATGAACTCCATTATATGAATTTTCTCAAAAAATATTCATTGGCCAAAAGAGATCATTTTCGACTCCTTTAAATGCCCCAAATGTAAATTTTGTTCCGAAATGTTCTCTTGAATGATTGCCTTTGTATTATTCAAATCTCATGTTGAGGTATCCTTTCAGTTTGAATCGAAAATAAAATTTAAAAAAAAATCATAATTTATTGAAAAAGCAAACAAACGAAAAACCGTTGAGACCGAAAGTAAAGTTATTGCATTTCTTGCTAACATTGTCCAGTATCCTATATTGGTCAGATTAATGGAAAATTACAAGAAAGGACGAAAAAGCACTAGAACAACATAAAATATATTGGTTCCCGTCTAAATTCGATTTTCCGACATCGCCAAAATACTTCCCATAATTTTAATATCCTAGAACTCGCATCACTAGATTGGGAACCATGGAAATATTCCCGTCTCATTTCAGAATCAATACAAATTAAATAACATGATGCTATTAATACAATGTAGAACCAAATCTTTACACAACAATTATGATAATGTTCCTTTTAAAATAAAAAAGGGAATAACCTTACCTAATTTTAAATTATTTGGATTTTCCTTAATACCCTGTCTTTTCCCATTTCCTTATTTTTCTTTCTTTATACAATTTAATTTACTTAATCTTTTGACCTCCATTTCAATCTCTTCTCTCATTGCCCCTTCCCTCAGTTTTCTTTCCTGTAACTTACTCCAGTAATTTCTCCACTGCACCTCTGATGCTAACGTTCTAGGCAATGCGCTTACCAAAATAGCAGAAAGTATTTCTTATTTATCCTTCATGTGGCTATTTTTCATTAAGTTGATATTAATCATAAATTTGGTTTATACTCAACTTTTGGTGATTTTTTTCAACAATCGATCGGTAGTTTCTCTATACTTTCCCTTGTACTTATGTGTTAATTAGTACCTTTTTAATATACATAAATTTAGTATTTTTAACTAGAATATTTCACTTTATGCTATTTTCCATTGTTTTACAATAGCATTAAAATGGAATTGTGATTCTTCAATTCTTGAATAATATATTTCAATATTCAACCTGAAGATGTAAATGAATAATTTCACGAAACGTTGTTTTAACAAATTACTATGTGCCAATTTAACTCTATGAATAAAGACAGTTTTTTTCCGATATATTTTTAATGGTTTTCAATTTGATTGTCTACAAAAATAGAAAGGATACCTCAGCATTTGATTCGAGAATCTGTACGTAATGGTCGCTAGAAACTTACCCATTGGCTCTTCTCCAACCTGGACTATACTGTATGGTATGACACACATGGCATGTGGACACAACATGTAAATATTTATTCTTTGATTCCCGTATTGGACAAAGGACCCCGACGCAGCAACAGTCCCAGTCGTTTTGTCTGTTACGTGCGCCGTGTCGCCATCCGGACGTTTGGTCCAATGGAAACCTCGCTCGATCGAGTAGTGCTGCAGATAATTAAATATTGCAATGTAAGATAGCACACTGAGTGTTTTCCGCCCTTTGAAAATCCATCGCCCCAGCCTCTCGTACTCGCTCTTGGATATTCCTTTGCCACTGAGAGTTGCAATTCATATCGTGACCGCCTTCATTACTTTGAAGTATATATCGATTTTGCAGCTGTCGGCCCCTAGCAATCTTAAGAGACGAACACCAACTCCACATCGATACCCAGAGAACACCAATGGCAGGTGTTTTTTTGCACAGCTTACTTCCTTTATTACTGTTTTTTGGTGTTTATTCAAAAGACTTTATTATGAATTCTACTGGCATATCTCCAATCTACTGGCATAATTCCATCACAATTGTTGCAAATAGTATGGCTACTTTCTCAACTTCGTGAGTTAAATATCCCTAACACGCTTCATTATATTACGTTTTGACAAAATAGCGAAATGTTATTTTATGCTTTATCGTTTGTATATTCGTTTTCAGTAGCCCTTAAGTGATATTGTATTATTTCAACGTTACATATCATGCACAATCGGGTTATCTCTATCCTTCCGGAAAAAATAAAATTAACATTAATACGGTCTTCACTCCCTTAGTATGTCTCCAGAAAAAAACACTAACTAGTCTTGAAGGTAGTTCAGTTTCGTAGTGCAGCAACACATACTAACAACAATAGACGTTCTAACATGGATGTGTCAGTCGTCTACATCAAAACATCCCGATTTTTGCCCATTAATAATCCGCGTTCCCTTAGTTCAAGAAAGACAATTCATCTCCCTCCGATTATCGTTTTTAAAAAAATATTAGCTCCTAACAACTGAAAAACCGCCGTGTGACCGTTCTGTTAACACAAACCAGTAATAATGGTTCGATTTGCTCTTTCCTTTCCTCTCTCTCTGGCACATACGTATACCATTTCTCCCTCCCTTCCCACCATTTTTCTCTTTTTCATTTCTTTTCTCTATGTTCTTCACTTATATCCCTCGTTATCATTTTCTCCAATCTCTCCCACACGCACAAACTTTTCTCTCTTTTATCTCCTTCCCATCTGCATTTCCACCTTTCTATCTTTCCCCACCGTCTCTTTTCCCGTTACCTCCATTTCACTTCCCTTTCTCTGGCCTCTGTCTGCGGTGCGGAGTGTCTCGCCGGCGGCCGGCGCGCTTCACTTGTTTTAAAGATGAAGTTGGCGCGACGCGGCGCGCAGTGCTGTTGTGAGCCGGGGGCGGGGCGGGGGCAGGACGGGCGGGGCGGGGCGGGGCGGGGCGGGGCGGGCGCGGGGCGGGGCGGGGCGGGGGGCGGGGGGGCGGGGGCGGGGCGTGGCTGGGAGGAGCGCGCGACCGCCATTACCTTGTGCAAACGCGCCATAATCGGATGTGCTCCCCGAGAGCCGCGGCTTTATCGGATATCACCGTCTTCTGTCTCGGAGGAAGCTGCAAGCGACGCGGCGCGGCGAGGCCGGGCGCAGGGTAGAAAAGAAGAGTCGCAAACTGTTTTTGAAGCCCGGACGTGATCACTTAACTTGCCCTGGAACTTTCAGATATCAAGTGTTCTTTCTTTTCGTGAGGGAAGATTGCATGGATGGATGCAGAAATTTATGTGTACTGCAGTAGAGAATATTTGAAACGATTATTCTTATGCTTCAAAATTATGTATTGGAGATTTTTTTATTTTAAGAAAATTTGACCTTAATATGTAATGTTTGAAAAGGTTACCTTCGAGTTATATTTCATTAGAATTACTGAAAATATGTACAAAACGTTTTAAATTATTGGGATTTTTCAAGTAGTGTTATGTAATAAAATGCACAATCTAAAACTATAAAATGCATACGGGTAAATACATCAAACCCATTATTATCTATCTATTAACGTAAATTTATCAAATATAAGAGTTTCTTTTAATTACTTAAGATGGCCCTCTAAAATATTTTCTTGACCTTGGAAAGAAGCCTCAATCTCATCAAGGAAGTTACTGAGCCCAGATCGATCTTTTTAAAATGTAAATTTACACCCCACCCCCACTCTCTCTCTTCTCTCTCTCTCTCTCTCTCTCTTCTCTCTCTCTCTCTCAACACACACCACACACACACACACACACAACACACACACATATATATATTATATATATATAATTATATATATATATATATATTAATATATATAAGTTATGCCCTTCAATCGAGAAAAATAATGGGCATGGTTCGATCTCTTTCTCGCTCTTAAGAAAAGAACATTATGTAATGCTGAGGGGAAATCGCGGTGAACTTTCGGTACAAAAACTCCTATTACAGGGCCCTGACAACAAAAAAAGTGGATAAATCCAGTTGCTAAATTTATGGGGAAATTCATTTAACACATGGTGTAGACAAAATCTTTGTTTTTGTGAGTCCTTTATACCGGAGAGTCGATTGACAGCTAAACGCGTGTGTCCGCCGTCCGTCCACCCAACCGTCTGACTCTGAACAACGTCTAAACCATCTAAACCAGCCGATTTCCTCCAAAATTGATATTTCTCAAGCGATCTGACTGATGCCACGGTCCCTTGCATTTTAAATCGATATTTTAATCTTGGGGTACTTTACATTAGGCCGAGGGACAATTTCAAAATTTTCCAAAAAATTACTCCAACGTTTTTGATTAGATTTTGTTGTTAAGTAGTGTGAAGGGCGTTTAAGTGAATCGTACAGGTATAATTTTCGCTAATAACCCTGCTTTTTGGAAAATTGCAATTTCGAAAAAAATTCAAACTCGGCGCCTATCTACAATTAAGGAATATTTTTTGTAATGAAATGTTTTCATCATAAACATATCTTAAAATAATGTCATGTTCAATTGTTCGAAAATATGAATAATTTTTGCGTAATTTTGTTTCAGACAGGCAATTTTTAGTTTGTTTTAACAATTTTTTCTGAAAAACTGGCAAATATTTTTTTAATTTAATTTTGACCTCAGAATAAATGACAGTTAATGGTCGGGGTGAAGAACGGGAAATGGTGCAGGTCTCATGTTAAAATTTTTGATTTTTGAAAACTGAAAAATTAAATTTTGTTCTTGGAGGCAGTTGACGTTTGACAGAATTGCTTCGAGGTAGTTGGATAACCCCCTCGGGACCCCGTCACATTGTTTAACTTATTAATTATAATATTATTAATATTAATTAACTTAAAATTACAAATCGTAGAACATAAAGTTCGAAAACTTATACCGATATTAAGTTCTAAATGCATATCTAAGCTTTATATTGCAAAGACGTTTGTGCTTTGTACTTTGCATGAAGTGTAATATGGAAGTTGTTAATTTGGAAACATTTATTGCCTTGCACGTTTTATTCAGGTCCTAATATAAAAGAAAAAAATGGAAAAAAGGGGCGAAGAAGTATGTGCTGTTTTATCACTACTGGTTTTCAAGTGGTAAGGAATCCCGTGTGTAAGAAGAAGGGTTTAATTAAATTTTAATTTCATTCATCGTTTAAAAAGGAAAACTATGTAACATAAGGAGGAAAAGTAGAATCTCCACATGTTTTCTTGAACTCTAAAATTTCCCCCCCACATTTATTTTAAATAGTTTAGTTATGATAAAACAGTATCTGGGTTGAGATTATTTGAAAACTAACAGTATTCGATCCTGTATAGTACAAAAATATTTACAACAGTAAACAAAATCGAGATTTTATTTCATAATATTGCTATCGAAATAACCACACCGTTACGCCTCTCTCCTCCGGTAGCAAGGAGAACGCGAAAACAAGTGCGCACATACTGAAGCTAAGAAACAAACCATCTTGTGATTCGGAATCTTACTACGTAAGCAGGCGAGCATGCCTATTCCTATGAATGTTCCTAGAAGCGACCAAAAAATTAGCGAGCTGGACTGGCGAGGCTGTCTGCCGCGTGCTGTGAATCCATCTCGCTGCTATTGCTCCGTCGCTGGGCATGGCGTTCCCTGAGAGGAGAGCTCGCCATCTACCTTCGAATTCCCGCTGAGAGCCGCTCAGAGCCTGCGAGAGAAGCGCTGGCCCGTGAAGTTGCAGGCGCCGCCGAGGACAATGGCCGCCGAGGGCGTGAGCCAAGGGGCTGTGAACAACGTAAGCTATGGAGCGCGTACCTCATCAAAATCTCACTGTGTAGCTTCCAAAATACACGGATGCTTCCACATCTCGTGGAGAATTTTATTGATTCTCTGACGCGAAACAACTCGAAGAAGTTAAACGAATGCAAATACAAAAGAAATAGAAACCGAAGAAAACGTCAGAAAAACTGAAAAAAAAAACTTTTCGAATTGGCGTATTTAATATGACTATAATCAGCCCTTAATACCTTGTTTGTATGAAGCCACTCAGGAGGTAAAATTCTAGTTTTCCTTTAAAAAGATCAGTTTATGTAGCTATGTGAAAAAGAATCACAGATGGACGGTATTTGCTAGTGACGGGAGTACATGTTCGCCACATGTCTCTCTCACTCACCTCCAAACGTGAGGAGTTCACTACGACCATGCATGGACTCCGTTATCTAGCCGACAAACTCGAACAATCGACCCCAAAACTGCCAAATACTTACACATACATCCACACATACATATACGCCAAATACATACTTAAATATGTACGCCCAGAGGGTCATACAGCGTCCAACAGGTCTCCACGGAAACCTCGTGTACAGGTAGGGGCGTGGGGTTCTCTGTGCAAGAGCAGCGCGCCACCTACCTTCCAATTGGCGTCGAGAGCCGCTGAGGACGCCTGCGAGGCACGCTGACCCCTGGAGCCGCGGGCGCGGGCGAGGGCGCGGGCCGTGTGAGGCGGCGCGAGGGCGGGCTAACGCCAGAGCGCGCGCGGCCGCGTGGCGAGAGACGCGAGGCGAGTGCGTGGGCAGGCCTTTGAGCCTCTGCTGGGGCGGGGCGCTGGCGGCGGCGGCGGAGGAGGAGGAGGGCCTAGCGGGCAGACGGCCTGGTGCCGCGCGCCGCCCTGGCAGCCGACGCGCCTGCGACCCCGCCACGCCCCACGGTGGGCCCAACACCACGCTTCCGCCAGCGGATCCCGGGGCTCCACTCCACACTGGGGATGGTTTCTCTGATCATCAACAGGGGAACGGCGGAGTAGTACCCAAACAAATCTTTCCTTCTCCTTGCTTGTCCTATCTGCATCCATTACGCGCACACACAAACATGCTCCTCACGACTGCAGATGCCTTAAGGTCAGTGAGGATCTTAGATCTTATTCCGGCTGCGGCGATGCCCTGCTGATGATAGATACCTGGTTGAAGGAAATCCACCAAGCCTCCGACTAGACCGGCGACTCACATCGCTATCCGAGGTGGTCTCTCACCACCCACGATAAAACATGCACTACGTTTATGGGACTAATGACCAAGTTAGATAGCGTTGAGTGGACTAGAGAAAACGTCTAACGACCGGCTGCTATGATTTCTAGGTTTTCGTGGCTTTTCCAATCAATAGCTGGCGAATGCAGAAGTAGTAACCTAACAAACAGGTGGAGGAACACGCACGATATGTCCTTTCTCTTCCTTGTCCTTACTCTCTCCTTATAAACACGCTTAACTGGATATATAGAGTGATCACTCGGGAAATTTAGACTTTTTATGGCTAAGGCTGGCTTCCACTAAGAAAAATAACTGGTCAGTGGTAATCAAAAACCGATGTGAATGCCGGCGCCAGATTTCACGTACCAGCGAGGTGGAACACCTCCTCCCCTTAATGCGCCACACTGACGGGTAATGTTCGCGCCCAAAATTGTATTGTATTTTTTTGAGAACCTTCATGTAGCCCAGACCTGCCCAACGAAGTGGATTCCCGTCATCGTGGCCCGGAAAATGCTCGGGGTAAAACAAGACGCGTTCGGATTGAAATTACAGATTGAGGCAAAAGTATTTCCATCTGCAATACTACATAATTCCTTCTCTCTGCGACATATTTACATCGGATACGCCGAATCCTCTTTGTCGTATCCACATATTCTGAATAACGTTTTCATCCAATACACATTTCTTTTAAACTAAATGCAGTAATTAACATGTGTTTGCCATTCCCATTTTATTCTGAAGATATCTTAAGATATTTCAAATCTTCCTCGTATAGACTTAATTTTCCTTATCTATGGTTTCACGTTCCGGCCCTAGCACGTATTTGTCTCTTTTCTAAATATCTATTATCTTTACATTACGTTCGTGCCTTATTTTCACTAGCGTAGGAGCTTAATGTTTCCCTGTAACACCTTCTCCCTTTTCTCTCTACTCAATTTTCCATTTCCGCTTTCTTTACCTCATGCCGCCGCATACGATCCATTCGCTGCCTCTTCTGTTTCTTAATCTTTTCTCATACTTCATTTCCCCGTCGCTCTGAAGTTATTGTTTTATTTTTGGGTCTCATTCGGCAACGTGTACTGCATACATACACCTTTACTAACCACGCCGTCCACCCATTTCGCCCACTGTGCCGCGCCGCCAGACACTCCGACCAAAATACGCCAACGCGCCGGGCAGAGGTCAAGCCGGCGTCTGGCGCTGCCGGCGGGGGGCGGTTGGCGCGGGGACGCGGCCAACGGCGCAGTTGGCGCGGCCGCGAGGACTGCGGGATTCCGCCGGGATTTGGGGCCCGCCGCCCCCCGCCCCGCACCCGCGCGCGCGCCTGGCTCTCACCCAGCGCGCCCTTGGGCGGCCCATTGTCTGCGACGCCACGGCCCTGATCGGCGCGTTCACCTCTCCTCGCGCACTTCGCACTGTGGCATAATCAGCGGCGCAATCAGGAGCTTAGGTAGGCGGAGTAGGCGAAATGGGTGGACGCACTGGTTTGTTAAGCGGTTGCTAAAGGTGTATGTATGCAGTGCGTGGTGCCGAAAGAGACCCAAAGATAAAATAATTTCAGAGCGACGGGGAAATAAAATGGGAGAAAAGAATAAGAAATAGAAGAGGCCACGAATGGGTCGTATACGGCGGCATGAGGTAAAGAAAGCGGAAACGGAAAAGTGAGTAGAGAGAAATTGGAGAAGGTGTTTCAGGGAAACAGTAAGCGCCTGCACTAAAGAAAAGAAAGCACGATCGTAATGGGTGACAAATGGGTGGGTGGGTGTACAATTGTTGTCCAACCCACTTTATGTTTTTGTTTAAGGATGATTTTTTTTTACTTTTAGGATATTGCTTGTTATTGACTTCGATACGGAGTTTGATATAACTTACCTGGATCGAGAGGATCCTGGTTAAGAGGGAAATATGAAAACAGTTGAATGATGCGACATGTTCTCTTATGAAGGGAGTTGTGAGAGGGAATTTTTAGAGAGAATTTTGAGAGGAAATTTGAGAAGGTATTTTGAGAGGAAATTTTGAGAAGGCATTTTGAGAGGAAATTTTGAGAAGGCATTTTGAGAGGAAATTTTGAAAAGTCATTTTGCGAGGGATTTATGAGAAGTAATTATGAAAAGGAATTACGGCAGGTATGAAAAGACAACTTGTGTCAAGTTAACATTTAGTTAATTAGTAGAGAAGTAAATCTGAATCAATTGTGTAAAAAAGTAAAATATTTTATGCACTTCCGGCGTTAACTGATGATCGAACGGTGACAAGAAGACCAAGGACCTTTGACCCGAAGGCTTTTTGTCGCCGCTCAATCATTAGAACACATGTAGTGCTGTTGGTGAATGAATAAATGTTGATTTGTTGATTTGTATATACTTTTATTAGTTTTTAATTAAGATATTCGTTGACTGCCATTACCATAGAAAGTAGTAACTTTCTTTCTGACTACCTTCTCTTCGGTCACTGTTCATCATTATAATTCCTTTGCATTTTTGCGAAGTTTCTTCGAGTTACAACTCTCCGAGGAGTTATTCTTAGAATTATCTTTGTGACATGTACTTCTGCTTCGCTAATTTCCTTTCCTGTGCGTTAGGCATATGTCCCACTCTTGTCACCGTGCAAGAGCCTCATTTCTTGACATAGTTTTCATCAACATTACGAACTCGACTATGTGCCGGTTCAGAATATATTTGACTATCTTCCTCTAATTTCTGTTTCTTGGAAGATCACGCTTTATGCAGCTCTTGATTAATTCCACATATTCATTCTATGTTGTAATTATTCACTGAATGCTCGTATATTCAACATACTGTAAATACAAAATACATGTTAATTTATTTTATTGTTAATTGGAATGAAAAGGAGTTTTAGAAATTGTGTTCCAAGAATTGAATAATTAAAGTACTGGTAACATGTGAATTATATCCCACTCATTAAATTTCTGTTCGTAGGTTTTGTACCTATACAGCTAGGTGGCCGTCCAATTCCTTCAAAAAATAGCATCCCTCCATAAAAAATATATAAATTAGAGACCATAGGCCTACATGGAGTTAGTATAGTGACTGATGTATGGCATCAATTAATGTGGTCATCACTGCCAAGTTGAAAATCAGTTGGTTCCCTTTAATGTGTAACGTCAATTACTAACAAACACAATACCAAAACGATCAAACACATAGAAATAGTAATTTTTACTTACCTCTTAATCGATTCCTATGAAAATGTCTGTTTCGGATGTTAGGTTTTAAACAGGTTTATCAAAAGAGAGATTGGAAACGAATTACTATAACCAACAACTAACTAATAACACTGTTCTTCAGCAAAGAAATGTGAGGTCTGTGTTGTTTGTTATTGGATAGCGAGAAAGAACTTAGAGATGTAGTAGTTCAGTGTCATTTAAAGGGGAAAATAAGTTAATTTTGATGTGATACCAGAAGAAACTAGAAAAGTTAAACAAGTAATGATACGTATATATAATACCTTTTGACACTGCTACACGAGTATCTAGTTAGTAGTTTGCTCTCGTGAGGTATCTCAATTTCCGAGACTTACCCAACCAAAATGTGACGAAAAGAAGAGAAAAAAATGACGGTAAAGTTGTCCAATACGTTAATCTATATTTGTTCCAACAATATGTTCTGTTGATATGCACCAAGTTTTGACGTAAAACAATGTAACTGGTAATGAAATTGGTAATGTACCTGGTAAGAAAAAAAATACAGAATCAGATAAGTATTTCGTCAAGTAAAAGGGGGTTAGAATAAAAATAAATATAGTGGAAAGGATACACTCGAGATTGCCAACGATAACCGATAAAGTGTGTTTTCTACCAGCTCTGCTAGCAATAGAGAAAGTTTTTTTTCCTAGTCCGAGAATAAGGGATATGTTCTGTGAAACACGATACGTCCGGTACCTAAGCAAAACATCTTCTGCCAAACTATAATTCTGAAAACGGTGATGGTTATCTCTACAGTTCATACTCCACGCGAACTTCCTCTGCTTATGCGGAAATCTTTGAAACTTTTGTTTTCTTTCTTCAAGTACGTTTCTCCAAGTTCTCATAGTACGAAACTTATTCGATTGATAAAGAAGTCTTTAGCTGTTTACAATTCATAATTGAGATTTGTGTTCTATAATGTTCATTCCCTAGTAACTTAATTTATTTTCACATTATTGCCCTGAAATCAATTAGAGACATTTTCTCTCTTTGGAATGCTGATTCGGTAGACACTTTTGTCTTCGTTTGGAGCATGTTCATTTCTTTCACAGCCGAAACGAAAACACCGATGCTGGGTTTCCCGTCTCGAGCCATAAATTCCCCGTCATTTGGACCACTTCATTTAAAACCCATATTCTGAATTTTAACTACAGTAATAATTTAAATGTGATGTCGATAACTGTGACACAGAATGAAGCTCTAACAACATCATGGCATAAACTAAAAGATGGCTGTCTCGTACATGGTCATAGTCGACCTACGTACTCCTTCGAAACAAGCAGCTAATGGAGTATTGACGTGATTTATTTTGGACCCACCAATATGGACGACTGTCTTATTGAACACGAAAGAGGTTGCTACTGGTTCCTCCATGTATTCGTAGCTCCATTATTAGCAAAATACCAGCCGTTGCCGTGGATTTCTTCGTTTCCAATCCTTGTAAAAGAAGAAAAAGGAACATTTCATATAAAACGCAGTGTTTAAGATATTATTTTGAATGGATTTGGTTCAAATTCTAATAAAATTCTATAATTTGTATTCATTTTATTTTACAGTTCATTTCTGTTAGATTAAAAACTTTATCGTAGGCATTGCTACTGGCTTCCAGCGAATCATATTTTGTACCAGTTCTGCTGCACCGCTGGAGGTCTCTGGCGTCCAATCTACACTTAGTAACATCCGAAAAATAATGATCGTAGTGTGTATAGAAACGTATTTAAATTATTTATTTTCCGCATTTGTGTCGCATGAATCTTAACCAAACATTACAAGAATACTGTGACAATCCTGTCGAAGGGCCTGTAAAAATTTCGTATCTATTTACCCTCTACTTTTTGTGGTATTGATATCAGTTAGATGTTGAATTCAGTTTTATTAGTATATATTTCCTATAGTTTCCGCTACCCCATCACTTTCTCTGTCATTGTGTCCACTAATTTCTACTACCATCTACTTCAACAATGATTTACAACCACTCTTATTCGTCTCCGACGCCTCCTCGTCCATTTCCGTCACTGAGCTTCAGCTCAGCTACCAGAACTGCTTGCGCTGCACAAACACACTGCATTTTTAGACGTTCTGTATTTTCCGCCACGTGGAACTTATTTCTAGGGCAATCGAACCGACGTAATTCTGTTTCGAGGCTGTTATAAGTGATGTCAAAAAATAAATACGTGATGGAATGCACAAAATGAATGCAGACTGCCGCCAGCCGGCTTCGCGGGTGGCTTGCAGTGTTTGTGCAGGCACGAAAATGTCGTAAAATATGTTTCTTTATGCGCAGCCGTGGATCATGTCGACGTGATTGACGACTGGAATAAACAGCGATGGAGGTATTGGCGATGATTCGGGCCGCTGCTGCTGCAGCAGCAGCTTCGATGGGAGGGCAAACAAGATGACATGTTTGCCGCCCCCCGCTCGGTATTTTAAAGCCACGTGGACGCGGCGTCGCGGCTGAGATGGCTCAGGGCAATAGCTGTTGCTCTGGCCTAGAGACTACGGTTCGAGACCTGACGCAAGCGGATTTTCGACACCAGCTAGATATATAGTGAGATCAGCGGATTATTCAGGAGGAGGAGATTTATAGCGGCCGGTTGCCCTAATCGGTCGTTTTATGTGGTTTGCTCGATCCATACCAGGCAAATGCCGGAGCAGTTCGGGAACAAACAGGTCAAAGTCTACGCACGATCCCTCTTCTTCCCTTATATACACACGTAAACACCCACTTGCTACAGTTATTGCGGGATCTGTCGGGAGCTTAGAGGCTGAGACAGTGCCACATAAGGGAAGGTGTTTGAAAGCGGGAAATCGCGCATGCCGACGTGTAAGGTTAATGTTGCATCTGGCTTACCAGATGGGGAAGAACATTGCCTCCCGCCGGTGCCAATCTGTACTAAATTCATGGGGCTAGTGACCATAACAGTTTTAGATTTCTATGTCACCAGGTTCGAATGTTTCGAGGAAATAAGTACGCAGGAATTGAAATGTACCTATTATAATAATAATAAAAATAATAATAATAATAATAATAATAATAATAACAAACTTAGGGAAGATATTTCATGATATCTTTCTGATTTCTCCTAGAGCGGGAGTTCCATTAAATAATAATTATCATATAAATTTAAATAATATGTTGCTGCTAACAAATTAACGCATCAGTCACTTTCCCTCCTTCCTTTCCATACGGTTTCATTATAAGTTTTTATTTCTAGAGCATACATGATAGAATGTCAAAAACATTTTTCTAGGTCGCTCATGCTCCACCCTAGTCT
Source organism: Gryllus bimaculatus (assembly GCA_017312745.1). Classification (NCBI taxonomy): domain Eukaryota; kingdom Metazoa; phylum Arthropoda; class Insecta; order Orthoptera; family Gryllidae; genus Gryllus; species Gryllus bimaculatus. Next base: position 219,832 of record BOPP01000101.1, read on the forward strand.
ATCCTCTCTCGCACGGGTTATAGGCGGTGTGCCTCACACATTACTGCCACGCGGCTTAAATGGAAAAAACGCAGAAAAAGGAAAACTGCTTGCGCTTACCAATTGAGGCTCACCTCCGCCTTTGTCGGCACGACATCACAGTCACGTGTCTTCTCTAGAGGCAGAGATACGCGGTTCCTAAATTACCCCAAGATGAAGTGCTCCCAGCATGGGTTGCGAGTTAAAATAAAGGCCCTGTATTTTTGGCATCGGTCCCTGCACTGACCAAGCGGAAATGCGGCAGCCGCGTCGCTACACCTTTTAATCTTCGTACGCTGCGGCAGCGGGTGGGCGAGGGCGCTGTCGGCTGGGTGGCCTAGGGCGCAACGAATGGATTGAGAGGCCGGAGGGGGAGCTGGTGGGGGAGGGTGGCGCTGTGTTGACTATGACGAAGCGCTGAAGGCGGCGGCTGCGGAGGAGGGGACGCGCGAGGAACTGTGAAGGAGGGTTGGTCCGGGACCGGGGCGGGGCGTGGGAGTGGGGATAGAGGCGGGCTAACGGTTACAGTGTGGGTGGCGGGCCTGGTGAGGGGCGAGCTGTAAGGGGCCCGCGGTGGTGAGTTGCGTGGTCGGGTCTGGAAGACGGGGGAATGAGGTGGAGGTAGAATTGTGAGGGCAAGGTCGGGGGGTGAGAGCCGGCTGGGAGGGAACGAGAAAGGCTGTGGGTGGCGGGCCGAGCGATTGGGAGCGGGACCGGGCCCTGGGGTTCGGGGAGGCAGGGCGGAAGGGGGCTGTAGTGTGGGTCCGAGGGCCAGCGACGGGGTGGGGTGGGGGGGCGGTAACTGCGCCCACTTGCCCTGTTAATCACCGGGGGGGCTCCAGGCGCTGACTAATGTGGCTGGAAATAGACCGCGGGCGGAGATGCGTGGCGGGGCACGGTGGGCACGGCGGAGAGGGGCGGAAGGACGCCGGGGTGACGGGCGAGAGCGGTGTGGAGGTTGGGGGTTAAAGCCGGCCTGTGCAGAGGGTACGGCAGGGTGGAGGATGGGCCAAGACGGCTGGCGAATGACGACCGGAATCAAATGACAAGACCCGCCGAGAGCGTGGACTTGACACTTGGGACCCGGGCAAGCAGACGGAGCGCAGAATGCGCGAGATGGACGAGGCCGTGGAGTGGGAGGAGGGTACACAACGCGTGGTGGGGCGGGGCGACGCGGAAGGGGGTTAGGGTACAAGTGCGGCTCGGGGTGGATGATAACGGATGAGGGTTGCGGATGAAAGCAGACAGTGGCCCAAGACAAGGCGCAGCAGTAGCGAAGGCGAAGACATCTGAACGGCCTAGGAGATAAACAAGTTGATGTGATGAGCTAGGAGCGGAAAAGTTGAAGGTTTGCCGTTGGCAACGGTGGTGCAAGGGTAATTTTTAAAGGACGGTAACATATGGATCAATTTGATCCATGTGGGGAAGATCTATCGTTTAAATACTCGCGCCTGGACACGCGGATTTTTGAAATTATTCAGTACGCCTGCAGCTCACATTGGACTCGAATTAGAATGAATGCCTGACATTATGTTAATTGTTATGTTAATCATCAAGAGTGAACACCTCTCTTCCTTGGGCGCTGCAATTGCGCGGATTTTGGAGCAAAGTCAGTACAATGTGAATGTATTTATATTGTAGAGTGTTTATTTTAAGTTTGAGCGCTAGATTCGCCTCTCGCAAGCACTGGCAAGAGCGTACCGTAGAAGTGTGTAGGAAACAACCATGCTCCAAATGGCTCGATGCAGCTGGCGCGAATTAAATTTCTGAAATGAGAGAATGTGCGAGCGGGACGGGAACTTAAAGGGGTGCATGAAGGTGGGGCAGAGAGAGCGAGGATGATCGGTGCTGCTTGTATGGAGTAGTAAGTGCGGGGGATATATAGACATATGTGAGTATCGGTGGACTGATTTATTAATTATTTCGCTTTTCCGGCCTCGTAAGTTTCTTGCTTATTATATCCCGGGACGCGACTACGCCTTGCTGGAAAAAAAATCTGCACTGATGTATACGTAGACTTAGCGGTATTTCCTATCCAGGTATCTCCCTCACGGCACCACCTCAGTCAGGGCAAACTAAGCCCCCGAGGTGTCTCCCAATATGTGCAATAGTGTAGTAAATTTATTGTAAGGAAAGAAGAGGGGACAATGATGACGAATGGCAGATCACGCGTGGTCCGTAGCTCATTCGAGGGAACGACACCAGTATTCGCCTGGAGTTGAGTGCAATTCCAGATAGTGATTGATTGATTGATTAGTGATTTCGAGCACGTCAATTAACATCTTTGCTAGTCCCGTAAGTGTAGTACATGTTTTCTCGGGGTTGGCAGTGATATTCCACCCGCTGTATTGCGAGATCCGGTGCTTCCCTACTGTCGGCTAGCGGGGTTTTTCTCAACCAGGTATATCCCACCAGCGGGGCACCGCCCAAGTCGGGACAAGCTCTAATCTCCCGTCAGGTCTCCCGACATGTGTGGAAATGTAGCGCGTGTTAGTGTAAGCATGGTGTGTGTAAGGGGTGAGAATAGGACAAGGAAGAGTAAGGGAAGTTCGCGCGCGGTCCGTGGCCCGTTTGTTACGGCACTGCTCCGGCATTCACCTGGCATTAATCGGAGAAAGCATTAAAAACTACCGATCAGACCGGCCGGCCGCTAGAATTCTCCTCCAAACAGCGACTGAATGCGACATAGCTAACAAGCCAATGTCAAAAATCCTGCCACAGTCGGGACTCAAACCTAGTAGCTCCCGGTCAGAGGGACTGCAGTGACATCAGTTGATACCCTGATCCATCTCTCCCGGTACAGTGGTAGAAATTTGACCTAGTTGTGTTCTTAAGATTGAAACTTCCCCACAGTCGGAACTCGTGTGCTTGGTCGAGGGGAGCATATCGGGTCGCAGGGGGCGTGGACGGTGCGGTGAGGCGAGAGGGGTGGCGAAATGGGTCAGCGCAGTACGGGTCACGGCTGAGCGACGCGAAGGGGCAGTGTCTGTGGGTGAGCGAGTCGCCCACAACGTAATGGCGCAGGGCAGTGCGATGCAGCAGCTGTAAATGGTACCCGCGGTCTCTGAAACTCCGTCCCGCTGCATCTCGTTTTCGAGGTCTTTAAAGCCGACCGTCGCGCCTTCAGCAGAACAAATGCAAAAAAAGAGTAGCATTAAGAAGTGATAGCAAATTGAGAACATGTCGCCGTTTTTTTGACGTTAGAATAAACTTGAATCTGAACCATTCTTCGATCTCTTCGGCTCATCTATTCACTTCGGATTCAGAGAGCTTGTAGAGAATAAATAGAGTCAATTTATTTCCGAATCAAACGTATCATTGTAGTAAATATGCACTCGAGTAGTAGCTTCGCTGTTTACATTTAACTATCTTTGGCCATTTTATTTTTAAATAGAAAAGTCCCCTAGCGTGAACATTTAGTGAATGCAACCGCTGTTATCTGGATACAGACTCAACACACGAAGAAAAATATGAAAAAGGGTACGTCATTGTTCTGCACCCGACGTTCGATATCTGTTGATATCTCAGCACCAAAAACAAGAGCACATCGCCCGCGACTACTCAATTCCGCGCGCAGGAAAGAGAGAAGAGAAGAGAAGAGTCGAGAGAAGCCCCCCTCCGCCGCGTGGAAATCTAGGAAACAAGATTTGCGACCGTCGGATGTTCTGCTTCCTGCGCGAGATTTGTTTGGAGGCCCCACGTGACCTGCCTGGGGAATCCCCAGGGCGGGCCCAGCTGCCGATGCCAGGCTTCCCGCCCCGCGATGCGCTGGCGACGTTGACGAGACAAGGGTTGCACTTTGACCTGGTTTCCGAGAAAGCGTGCGGAAATACGAAATTTGACTGATTTAATTGGCAATTTTGGATAAATGTGATTTTTGAACATTTTTTAGATTTGATCACGTTTTGCAACTTTTGAAGATTGATAATGATGGGGATTGTAAGGTTGTTTAGTTATTTATACATTATTGAAATAAATGTTCGTGAACAAACGTGGATTTTTGCATAATTAGCTTTGTCATTTTTTCTCTATAATGCCAAAAAACATTACTTACAAGTCTAAAATACTTCAACATTATTACTTATATTTTAATGAAATAATTTGCATAAAACGTAGGGTATAAGAAAATTGAAATGTTATTATATTACGAAGTTGATTGTCTTTAATTATAACGTCGTGCCAGTAACCAAAATTTCTAATTTTCTATCATTATTTTTTCTTAAATAGAGCATTCCATACTAAAATATATTTTATTTTCACTTTATCATATATAAACTATTATTACAGGAACATGAAGTAGACGATACAATAAAATTTACAAAAAAAGGAGTAAACAAACTTAGAAACTGTGAAAATTAGTACAAGAAGTATAAAGTAATAGAAGTAAAACTAAAAATTCTCACACATAAAATACAATAAAAATAGATCTAAAGCAAGGTACAATGAGTTTTAAAATTAAGTAAGTAAAATTTTTAAAATATAATTTAATGTGCTAAAAATAAATGATCAAAATTGAAACAAAAAAAAGTTGCTTCATTGATCCCAAACTGCTCCTTCCACATATTCGTGTAGCCATTGGATAAGCGCAGAATGAGCGTCTGATGGAAAGTGCATGACATCGGAATAAAACCATAATTTTTTCGATTTAAAAGCTGTTGCAGTAACCATTCAATGCAAATTATTAAGAGTGACTTTCTTGTGGGATGGTATGGGCAACGAGGAGATAGAGATGAGAAAAGGGGAAAGCAAGAGGAGAGAGAGATGAGAGAGATGAGGAGATAAATAGTGTTACGCTTCTACAATGTTACGCTTTTTGGGTTTCGGAACAAAGTTTTTCCCAAATTGATCTCTGCTTCTAGCCGTGTCAGCGACACATCATCAATGACAGAAGAATGAATAATTTAAAAAAAATGTGTTTTTATTTTTTGAAACTGATTAAAGAAACGGATTTTTCATTTATCAACTTGCATTATAAATACATCTGTAAACGATTAAAGGGCAAATTACGAAACTGGCTCTGTATAGTAACAACTAGAGTAACAACTATATACTAGTAGATACATTTTTTAAACATATTTCCTTTCATGTGAGAGACGAGTAAACCGGAATTCCAATATCCGTTGAAGATTGTTTACAGTACGTTTTATAATATATCTAACGCATTGCGTGTGCTAGTTAATACATCTAAGTCTCTCAGAGAATGTCCTTGTAGGTATTTGAAGCGCTCATAATAATCACAGCAGATACCAACCAACGGCGCATTTTCAGTTATAAATATGTCGGTAAACTTCTGCCATGTTCGTATCATATGCTGAAATGTCAAATTAATTGAGATATGTCAAAATCATCAAGTTCCACCTTCAAAAAGTTGTCCGTAGTGAAAGTAAACGAGAAAATTAGAAATTAGAAAAAGTCATTTTTCTCAAAACGAACTTCAGATGGGGTCTGCCGTTATTTATTCTGAGCGCCTTACTGTCTTTCCCCAGACCCAAAGAGTCCTCAGTGATCGTGCCAGAGTATCCTTGATCCTTCTCATCGGGCATACGCATGCGCGAGCCAGGTCACGTGACCGTCTGCCTCGCCCTCGGCCCGGCCGGGAGTCGGGAGTTGAGCCCCGTGAGCGCGCGCGATCAGTGGGCGTGATGGGTCATTGAGCTCCGGATGACGTCTGCTGGCGCCGCGACAGATCTGCTCCTTACTGCCCTGAAGCCACCGGCCGCGCGCGGTGAAGGCGCAGGGCCGGCCGGGAGCCGACGAGAGGCGAAGCTGGAAATCCTCCACTCGCCTCGGGGGAACGTACGCATCGCCAGCACGGCTTCACCAGCGGTCGGTCAACTCGCTTGCCACTCGGTCTTTAAGGGGAGGGGCCACGGGAGCGCTCTGCTGGCTGTGAAGGGGGAGCTATGAATCTGATTGCGTCTGGCTGAACGGACGCAGAGGTTTCTCATTCCCGCTTTGCTGTTCATGTAACCAAAATGGTCGTGCCACTGTGATGCCACAATATACTCATTAAGTCTTCTCCATACCTGTGGAACTCTGAATAACAATTTAAGGAAGACTATGTCTTTATGTTCAGATCAACCTATGGTTGCGAGTAGCTCTCGTCTGCCATGAACATTATAAAAACAAAGGAAGATCCCAACTTCAAGATTCGACTTTGAAGAGACTTCAAGTGGCATCAACCCCAAGGAGTCAGGACAGACACCAGATATAGCTTCTCTTATTAAGAAAAAAAGATATCAAGCCTCTTATTAGTAACGTCTTTCAAATTGAATTAAACTCTAGGTTTTCTGTTATACTTGGATTTTTCTTTATGAGACTCAGTATGCATAGCCATTGACATGGCCCAGCCTAACCGTGCACTACTTTGGTTTTCAGCGTTGTTTTAAAAAGCCACATCACGGCGCGATGGCTTATATTCCGCCATGTCCGGGCAGGAGCGATGACAGCAGTCGGCCTGTCTGCCCGTCTGGGCTTGCAGGCGCTCACGAGCTCACCAGCGAAAATTGAGTTGCAACAGCCTCTCCTAGAGACTTTTTGCAGCCGCAGGAATCCTCCAGCTGCATTCTGGGATTCTGTATTCTAAGATGGAATATTGTTTGACATAATATCTCAGCCTTTTACTTCCCCGTATATGTTCGTATATACGGAAAGTTATGTAATGCTGCGAAAAATTGATACTGAGGTTTCAACAGAAATTGACGTTTTCGGGTTCCGTAATGGATTTTTCGACCTCTTGCTACTACTACGAAATTAAAGATAGAGATTTTTCCTTAAAAAAAAAATGGTTGGCTATAATTAGTTCTTTTATGAAGTTCATGTATAGTTTTCTGAAATGTTTATTAGTTTTGACGTAAGATGTGCAATTAAAAAAAACATAAAAAGAGTTTCTCAAAAACGTCTCAAAATTTTTTAAAACTTTTGATAGGGATAGTACTAAATGTACTAAATACGATGACATTAGCACCATATTACTGTATTCTTTGTTTTTTTCAAAAATTTCAAAATTTCATTTAAATATTATCACGTCCTTAGTATTTGCATACACGAAAATTTGTTAACTTTAATTTATTTAAGAGTGCATGTGCTTTAAATAATGTTACATAAAGGTTCTCGTAAACTCAACCGTTTTCTTTTGTATTTCTAGTGTACGTTCTCCCTCATACATCACATACAGTTTCTGCTGTTTTTGACTAAATAAATCAAATCAAATTAAATCCAATCCATTTGTGTCTGTTCCTCTTCTGTGATAGAGCAAGTCTGCGATTAGTCTAAACTAAAGCACCAATTAAACTGGTCGAAATCAGTTTTACGCAGCGCGTCTTTCACCGCTGCCTTATGGCGTCAAAGGGTAAACATGAACAAGCTTACACTATCTCGCATTTACATTTAACATAGGTACAGATGTTTCCTGACGAGAAGTTATGTGGGAATGTGAAACTCTTTTTTTAATGTAAGAGAATGAGTTGTAAGACAAGAAAATGGAACATCTATCTTTACAATTACTCGGAGCAGCATTCGTTCCCTTGCCGGATTTTATCATTTGCTAAACCGAAAGAAGAATTAGGAAGTGGAGGAGACATCAACGTCACGTTGCCAGTGGCGTCAAGGAGAAGGCACCACCTTGGCGCCTCCTCGAGACGAACCGCAGGCTCCAGCTTCAAGGTCCATTTCTTACTACCGCGGGGCGGAGAAGAGAGAAGCGAAGTGAGGAAGGGAGAGAGAGCGGATATAACGCAGAAACCTCCTGCGGGAAGGCACTTAAAGACAAAGATTATGGCCCTTATACTGCCTGAATTACCGCGGAGGCAGCGAAAAACAGCGTTTCAAGCAGTCATTTATTTTAGAGATAGCTGAATAACAGCGGCTCGGAGTTATATAACCATAATTCTGCCACGGAATAATAAAAAGCGCGAAATTAAATAAAATGCTCTCAGTTTTATTACTCGCTTCCTTGCAGCTGTCTGTTAGCGAAGATATGTACTCAAGAGGTAGAAAATGTTTAATTACTCGTTCTTTCTCCATTTAAAGAAATAGGTTGAGTTTGAGATAATATAATAAATAACATCAGCTTTTGGGTGACGCGCAAATAAAATATATCAAGCAGATTATCTTCCAAATAACGATAAAATCCCCATGCAAAATGCCATGAAATGATGAACTCTCATTTGTGTCTGTCAAAGTATTCATAGCATATTAAATAAGCACGTATGTTATTTACCCGTGAGATTCTGACATAGTCAACACGGAAACTTTTCATCCATATTCGGATCTAGACTAGAATATAAATGTCACCCGCCGAAAAATAAGTTATTGTCTGGGCTCACTAGTATAATAGGGCAAAATGGTATGTAAACGTAGGAATTAAATTTAACACTGCGTTGGACCTTATATTGTCATTCGTTTTTATTTTTAAGAATTTTCATTATCTTTATTTCCTCGACGTATGTTTATCGTTTGGTACTTGGATCATAAATATCTCCTAATTACCTCAAACTTTGCAGATGGGGGAAATCTCACAAAGTACAGGGTAAGAAACACAACGTTTCATAGAAGACTAATGTAAATGAAGCATTTTATGGACTTTCCAACTGAAAGAGTTCGGTTAGCAGCGCCTGCAACGCAACAAGATAGGCAACTTTAAACACATTCGTGTGTTACGTGACGTACACAAAAGGGGCTTCCCGCAGTGGCGATTATGAAGGTTATCTATTTGTTCTCTGTCTATCCAGGCTACGCTACACATGTACATACCATATTTTAGCGAAAGTTTGAAGCTCTTCACTGGTGACCTGCGATATTATTACATCGTGAAAACGTACTTATTACTTAAGTTAATTGAATCTTGCCTGTCAGGTCCTGTTCTCATGCAGACAGGTTGATTGAATTAGTGAATCCGAGCACAACAGCTAAGGTCATTAGTCCCATAAGTGCAGTACATGTTTTATGGCGAGAGATGACGCTGATCCTCTTTCGCTTCTCCTAGCGAGGGTCCGACCGTAAAAGCCGCCGCACGTGGGAAGACGTCCATTTAAACCAATGCTCTGCTACGATCCGCACTCGGTGTTCGGAAGCGCGCAGCGGTGGCGACGTGAGAACGACCCTTATCTTCCCCTGCTGGATGGGGGTGAGATACGAAACCAACCTACCGGTCAGCTTAGGGGACTTTCCCCAACCAGGTATCTCGTACCAGCGGAGCAGCTGTAAACAACCTAAATTTGTAGTTAGTGTAGTAAATTTTACCACCTTCGAGATTGAGTCCAGACTCCCGGTCTGAGACACGCAAATTCTGCGCGCAAAGTTGTGCGAATGCTCGTGAAATTGGGCAAAGAAAGGTCGACGGCGATTTTCTTGAAATGCAAGTTTTGCTTTAACTTTAAGCATGAAGTTCTGGTGATAACGCTTTCTACCACAGAGTTTGTGTTGGAATTCAAAAGGAAATTAATTTGATAAATAAATAAAGATATTGTCAGGTATCAATATTTGAATTCAACTTATGATCATTTCGATCGCGTAGCGATCATCCTCCGAGCTTGCAGCTTCTCGCACAAGCTCGGGGGATGGTCGCTACGCGATCGAAATGATCATAAGTTGAATTAAAATATTGATACCTGACAATATCTTTATTTATTTATCATAATAAAAAGGTATATACTTCACCAACAATCCAATTAAAGGAAATTAATTTCTGAAAAAATGCATATTTTATGTGCGTGTTTTACCCTTTTCTATGCTTTACTCCACATTGCCATAATTTTTAACTTTTAATAAAAATATGCATCGAGGACTGGCAGACTTGTAGTTTTAACGAACAAAACAATCATGATAAAGTGTCGTCTATAATATTATGTAGTTATACAATATTATGCAAAAATTTACCACATTATCTTTGAGTATATAACACTTTAATCTGGAAAATAAGAATTCTATTTTTGTCCATTTAAGTCAACTTTGGATCATGTTTAGAAATACTGACCACTAGTTCTACAGAAAGGCAGGGAGTTTCTCACACTATTTAGTTTCCTAATCTACTTAGTCTTGGCTGGATTATATATTTTCCCCACCCTCTTCCCACTTCGGCGCCTAAGAGACTTTTTTTTACCTTTTCTCAGTTTTTTGGTCCACTAATAGTAGAATTGAAGTATGATTTTCAGAATACGAATATTATAGAAGAGTAATGAAAATTGTCATTAAAAATTTGGAACCGTGTTTGCGAAAGTATTGTTTGAGCGCTTTTGAGCTCCTTTTCACATAAATTATTAATTTTTGTAGAGCATAATGAGTAAAAAATTCGAAACACCTGTACTCATATATTCAATAATGTGTAAAGAAACGAAGTAATATAAATATTAACTGCTGAGAGAGATATCAAAAAAATTACATTTATGCCTACATGGCTCTATAGAATTATTTGCGGTAAGGGTATCCTCGTATCATTTCCTGGTAAGATAAAAGAGGGTTTCCATCCATGATAACCTCTTTACATTGCATTATGTTTCATCAAATCAACTCTACGAAGTTTCTTGTAAAAGTTGCTCTAAACAAAAACAATCCAAAAATAATTAATGAACTTAAAATACATGTTATTAGTGGCGTGCAATCGATAACACAATAAGCTAATGAAAGTATCGACAATATTGTCGACTTGAAGTAAACTTTTAACTTGGAGAGAGCACTTAAAGAATCTGTTATGATTCTGGTGACATGTTACAAATTGATAAAATTTCTTTTTTCATAGGAGGCAGCTCCTGCTATCAACGTGACTACTGTTGCTAACACTCTCCGTCGTAGTGTCACTGAGACAAAACATTTCTGGCGACTCTATCTTCCTACACAAGGTTCGCATTGCGTAAGTACGATTTCTTTTGTTATGCGAGACAAGGATTGTTATGTGAGGCAATGATTGATGAACACTCTCAGATATGCCTTCTTCTAAATAAATTCAATATTGCCACCGATGCAATACTGCTGCATATTGTAATATCTAATTAGATAACATCAATCATTTATCATTATCTAATGGTGTGAAATTGGATTAAAAAATACAGGCATTCATATAAATCTTATACGTAAATTGCAAACTACGAGAAGAGACATCTAGCTATGACTATTATACGTTCGTGTTCTATTCACTCCAGAATTCTTCCATTGAAAAGGATAACCAATGTAACGAAGGGTTCTGGGAAGTTTTTTAAATCGTTATTACTGTTTCGTTGTAATTACGCATTGTGTAAAAAGATACACGAAATGGTCTCTCCCCAACGTTTTTAATGGCGTGTAATTAGGAAATTTAATCGCATGTTCTGGAGAAATTCTAATTGTTTCACCTGTGCGCGGAATAGTCTTGTCCAATTTCATTTCCATTGATAATCAAAAGGGGTGATTACTAGAGGTCCTACTACCTGTCCTTTTTGACAACATTTCTCTTTTATGTGAACCTGAATTGAATGGAACAATCTTTCCTCTAGGCCTATTAAGAGCTCCATCATAATATTTATTTTAAAAGTAATCATATGCCTAAAAATACGTATGTATAACGAACTAATTTCAAAATTAAATAAAAATAGAACACAGTGTTAAAAAGGTATCATTTTGCCAATATTAAAATTATATTTCCATTGTAGAATTTTAATTTCAATTTCATAATAATCACTTATTTGATTTATTTTTGATTTCTTTCGTCATGAACAATGACATCTTTATGTGACGTATGGGAGAGAAATATAATCTGCACACATTTACTTGAACTCTAGATCTCTTCCCTCATTTATATAATTGAAAGGTGAATAAAATTAAGCTAACAAAGAAATAATAATGAATTGTCGTTGCCTACAATATTGTTTATAACAACAGAAGATTTCTAGTCGTGAGTAATCGTTTTGTGGTTTCCATACAGCAGAAAACTGATGATGATGGCTAAGCCATTGAAACTTGCTATTATAATAAACAATATTGTGGGCAATGACTCATATAATTATATTCTTTGTTAATACGAACGAAAACTCACCACAATAGCTATATACCAACAACGTTTAGGCAGAAACTTTTAAAAAGTGGACATTTTTGCTCCCGAACTATAGAAAACGTGCATTAATACAAAACTACATATATAATTTTTTAGTATTTCCAACTTACGAGAGCCCACATTTCTGGCTCCATTCATACCGCAAGTAGCAAAAGGGTATCTCAACAAAACGCGAGCATAGTGAAGCTATATTTACTTCCGGAAGTAAAGCAGCGAGCCATCTCAGCATTTGCTCATTGGATCAGGGAAACTGGACGAAAAATCTGATTAACATATAAGACTGACGCAGAAAATGAAGTACATTACTTTTTACAGGCAGATTTGTAAACTTTTTAAATGTATACAGCAGAAATGTTAATTGAGTTTTAGTATACATCATTGTTAAAAATCATGTGAGCAGTATAGTATCTAGTTTTTAGAGTTAATTACGCAGCGTGAACAATTTTACTTGGTACTTAAACTTATATATTGATTTTAATTGTTTATACCATTTTGGCAAGGCGTCGTAAGGTAACGTTCATGTATCTACGTGGAATTCTCCAGGTGAGCTTTTGGTATTGACAACCAGATGAATGTGATTCACACGGCATATGTTGTAATTATAAATATTTGTTTTGCATTGAAATATGTTCCCACACTTAAGTAAGTCAGTAAGTCAGATGCTTGCGGAAACCGGTGAATATCATTTACTAATTATTCACCCATTTTTTCTCCAATTAAAGAGTCTGAGAGCTATAGGATTCGTTTACTATTAAGCGCTTCTCTCTATATCCGACAAAAACAAATTGATCCAAAACTTTTCAACGATTTTTGAGAAAATTTTGAAATTGTTAAGTCTTTGTGTCAAGTACTCCCGAAATTTAAAATATTCTTTTCAAATTCGCAGAATCTCGAGTTTGGGGAATGTCAATTTTGGCGAAACTCTTCTAAACGGTTTTGACGCTGTTGTTAACCATAGTCCGATGACCGGACAGATGTTTTGCCGTAAGAACATTCCGGGATGAAGGATCCACAAAATTTGCAATATGACTACACAATGTGTTATAGGAAGTAATTTACTACATAGAGTGACAAAATATATCTACTTTCTCGTTACCGGGGCCGCGTAATATGCGTTTTTCTGCCGAAATATCACTGATTTTCGCCGCTCGACTACTATACATTTTTTACTAGTAAATAAGTAGTAAGGCGAAAAAGTAAAAATACTGAAAGCATGGGCCAACATTTCTGTTTGAAGCGCCTTCTTTCATTGGACGCTCCCGGGGGCGGCCAACCGGTCCTCGTGTTTGCTTTCTCCGTTTTCTAATGGAGAGGAAGCAGACGCCAGCGCCGCGAAGCCCCTGCCTTTGAACTTGTGACTCCCCCACCTCCGAAGCGCGACCAGCTGCACTTCCGGCGACACGCCCACTCGCTCCGCCGCCAGGAGCGCTCGTGGCGACTCTTGCCGCTTACAACTCCCGTCCCAACACTGACTCAGGTACGCTCCAGGACGCGTCTTTAAAATCGGATCGGCGAGGAGGTGGAAGGGCGCATATAACGAAATAAAATCGCACATAACGAAAATGTCCTCATATATTTATAAATACTGCCTCTTCGAGGTTAGGAGCTGAAAGGAGATGGAGACATTGACATCCAATCGGGTTTTTTATGACTTAAAGTTTTAGTATTGAAGGATATGGATTTCAATCCATTCTTAGAAGAAAAAAATAGATTCGCTTTTATAGAAATGTTTAAAAGTTCCCAGGGGCTGCAATTAAAATACCAAATATCATCAATTAATATTTAAAATATAATTAAAATATCAAAATGAACTTTAAAGGATAGACACATTATTATGTCTAGAGACCTTGTAAGTTAGATGTACACAATGGCCGTGAGAGGATCATTAATATTTGCTTTGATATTGAAACTCCCGACTGATTGCGGGGTATCTATAAAAATCTTAATATCATAATATATAAAAAAAGTCTTAAAATTATTTAATAAAGATGTTTCCTTCGTGTTTCGATAGCACTCTAATTAGATAGTTGTCCCACAAATTAATCTTTTTATTTTTGAATAGACGTTGGAAGTTTAGCACACAATGTGAAAAGTGCCGTTATTTAATGATATACCTTAGATCTAAAAATATGTAGTCAACAATCTATCACGCGTGTCAAAAAAAAGCAAATCAATAGGGATATGCATAGATTACGGTGCAAAAATTGCAATTATTAAAATCATGTAAAACATTTACAGATATTCTACAAAGGGTGTTCTGCACAAAACACGAATATTGCGTTAGTCAGAATGACTTTTGCCTTATGAAAAGAAATTTATTCTATAGAGCAGTACTTCGCATACAGAAGCCATTCTTTCCTTCCTAATGGCAGACGTTCCTGTTATCAAGAGAAAAGAAAGGAAATATGTTGAGATGTTGAGTAAACACATTGATGAACTATGTAGATACATATAAAAGGAATTCACAGTCACAGTACTTAAAGGTAATGATATCAGCGATTATAAAACCTGGTGGCTTGCCTTGTTAAAAAAAAAAACTGTTATATCTCACGGCAGATTAGTTCCACGAAGTGCGAAAGAATAATTACAAACTTTTGAGTTACTCTGAAGATAATTGGTGCAGTTAAATCTAGACAACGGATTAATGGCTTCTAAGTCACACATTGAGGCACCTGAACAGTGCCTCAATGCCATTGTGATTATAGAAAAAAAGTAAATTTTCCAGCAGGCTTCGAATTGATTTATAGAAAATGGAGATCCATGGAAAGCTAGAGGTATATATGAGAAATGAGGTGGAAATTAAAGTGTTTGATTATTTATTTCAAGCACCACTATCAAGGAATGAATTGGAACTTTGCATTTCTGAAAAAAAGTTCGATCTATCATTATGTGCTTAAATATTTTTCTAGTGAAAATAAATTGTATACTCAAATTAATTGTATACTAAATTGTACCAATTGTGTATTGGGAAGACATCATCTAAAAGATAAGTAAATCAGTGAGAAAGAGTTATGAAAAACCTAGACGTTTATTACTTACGATCTGGAAGAGTTATTGTTTACAATAACTTCTTTACAGCTCTACCACTTGCCTGAATGCCGATGTCGTGGAACATGTCACATGTTGGAACACTGAAATGCAATGAGCCATATATACGACCAGAAACGCAACTGAACTAAAAAAAACTGACTTCTGTGCGGATTTCCAAGAGTTAATGCAAGTGTCGATAAGCCTCTAAAAACAAAAACAAACAAAAAATCCCTTTGTCGTTGACATCAACAAAACATTGTAATTCTTCTGCGTCAGGTCCTAATACAAGTCAAACAATCTACCCATAAGTTTTATCACAAACTCTCTTGAATTCCACAAGATCTCTGCTTCCAATAAGGGAAACAAACCCCAAACAGAATACACATCCGCAGGAAACTACCTAGACAATTGTTTGACCTCTCTAGTCTCATTCCTTCAACTTATTCTCAGCCATTGATGGTTTTCTAAAATAAACTCCAAATCTAAAACTGTGAATAATATAGGTGTAGCTATTATCGCTTTTCGTGCCCTTCATGCAGGAATCATGAACGAAACGTTCCCGCGAGAACATAGAGAACGATAATATGAATATCTGTATGAATGAATATATTTTCTGGTAGCTCTGTTTCCAACTACTTTCGGGAAGTAAAAACCTTGTTTCAAGGGCGAAAGGGGTGGGGGGCGTGTTTTTCTTGCCGCCCTCCCACGAGTCCGTATCGTTTGCTGGTCTCAATGGGCGCAGTCGATGTATGCACTTGCGCCAAACTCCGTGGGCAGATTACGCTTTGTGTCGCAATTAGTCCCCGGGGACGGGGTCGCGCGTCGTGGGAATGCAATTGGCTGGGCCCCGGCCGATCCTTTGGCCGCTGCGCCGTGCGCAGACAATGCACCTACAATGCACCCCGGGCCGCCGTGTTTGCAAATCCCATTGTGCGCCCCGAACGGCAAATTCTACCTGCGAGGTCTCTCCCTTATCTGCGAACGGCTCGGCTTTGCGCTTGGGACAAACTCGAATAGCACGTTTAGGCACCATCCGTCACCGTTTGTGCGAGAGGTACCCGCGTGACCTTGTCTGCAATCCGGACTTGCAAACATCAACACGTCACAGAAATTCTCTGTTCTTTATGAGGCGTTGACTTATTTTGGATGCAGACACGAAAACTATGCACATAGTAAAGGGTGAAAGGTTTTATTGTTTCAAGTTGTTGAAATTTCCTCCCACTAGTGGATTTTGAAGATTAATTTGCTGTTGGTAGGAGGGGGTGTTTTGTTTAACCATAAATAGAGTGCTTATTATACTCCGTAGACGGTTTTTCCATAAACAATATTGTATTTCTTAATTCGTCTGTGAATAGATTATAATATATTGTTTTTAATTTACTCAGGTGATAATTTATTTTACTGTATATTTTGTATTCGTATATTAAAGCTTCAAAACTATTAGTTTCTTTGAGGTTTGATCATGCTTAGGTCTCTTAACAATATGTACTCGTATACATACATATATATACACAATGGACATTTTTGTGTAATACGTGTCCTGTGTGTTAGTACAATTATACCGAAGTTCGCGCGCGTATTTACAGAATTATTCGATTTATTATATAGGTTATAATATTATAACCTTCAGGATATTAGGTTATAATAACATAATTTGAGCATAATAAACCTTGCACATAGTTATGTAAAATGAGATTGTAAAGAGCGAAATGAAATATCAAAACAAGACAATCCTTTTCAGTTTCTACAAGATAATTTTGACTTCGTAGAATTCAGTTTTGATTGTTAAGAACACATGTTTTGCTCATACTCAAATTAAATAATTGAACCGCTTCAAAAAATAATTGTGATTTCATTCAAAAGATATATTTTCTGAAAAACGTTGTTTCTAATATTTAAGATATAAAAAGTCAGTTACGTGAATGGGATTTTTAATTCATTATTCCGAATTCACAAATATTATGAACATTTTGAGAAGAATTTAAAATAAGTATATATCGTGAAATATCGACCATCATTTTCCCATTTCAAGGATTCCTACATCAAAAGATTTTTCTTCTGACAAGAAATACTGTGTGTTGTATTCCAACGGCTGTTATCAAGGCTTACTCTGAAATAGATAGTAATGAGAAATATTCAAAGTTGAATAGTGAAGTTTATGAAATTTAACATAAAATTGTTGAATTTCACATGTGAAAGTAACTAGTTAAATGTATTGGTTCTGCATTATGAGATATCACTGCAAAACTACATCTAAGTATAGTGCGTTTTCGGTGGATATTTCTTTTTTTTTTTCATGCCCACTAGTGTTCCAAAGGTTGGCTACAAATGTGTAGTTTTCATGCAAGCGTTTCATTTCATATTATTTGACGTTAAAATTCTATCGATGGGAAATAAGCGAACGTCCAGATGCTTTGAGTTGACAGTCACTCAATGCTTTTCTGTCAGGTCCAGTTAAAGGTAGCGAACTGCTATCTGCAACGCTTTAGCACCAGAATCGCTGTCAATTCTAGTGATGTCATATGATTTCATTCTCTCTATTTGTTTAAAGATCAACAAAAAGAGCAACATCTAAATACAAGTACGAGAGCATTGTAATTTTTAAAACAAATGAAAAACATTTTTCTTCACATTGAAAGTCAATTTTTTATGAAAACAAAATCAAGAACATTGCCATACGATCGAACTTAGTACATAAATACGTTTTTAAAGAACTCAAATCAATTTTCACTGTCCAAAGGAAAATTTTAACGTTCTCCCGTGAGCAATATCCTCACAAATGTGCTATCTTTCCTTCCTCCTTCTTATTGTATCTTCTCCTACTTCGTACTGTCCCTACATTTTCCCTCAGCAATGCTCTTCAGGGCTATTGAAACTTGCCATGGCTGAGAATCAACTGTTGATGCCGCGAGTAGGAAACTATCAGTCGTATGGGCGCACTGGTTTCTTATTGCAACGGTGCTGTCGGAGTTTGCAGCAGTGCGTTCGTAAAAAAGTACGAAATACGGTTTTACTTTCAAAAACGGTTCAGAAAAATAAAAATAAAAATGTTAATACTCAACATTCAACAAATATAGTTAACTTTTTTTAACCCTTTCCTAATTGTATCACGCACATAAGTTCCAGAGCACATACACTATTGCTGTTTTGTGTTGGGATAGTGAACTGCATGGAGCTGACAATGTGTTTTTTTGTTCCTCTTGCCATCGAGTCTCTCATTGATGGCAACTACGTTCACGTAACTGATATAGTGCGAGTTGTTTGACTTCATCAACCTCTGACACCTAGTTGGTCATTATTATGTATTCATTATGAGATTTTTCTTAACTCATTGTCTCCAACAATTGCCTTCTTTTGCTAAGAGATATGTCATGTAATGCTTGAGCTTGGATATTCATTGACATTATTTTCTACAATTTACTATTATATGCCGTGTGAATCCTGAAAAAAATACTACAATTGTTTCCATTACATGCCACTACATCCAAAGCAAAAAGTGAATGAAACAACGTATGCAAATGGTTATAATGCAAGTTATGTATTAGTATAACATCCACTTATTCCATCCCCCCCCAAAAAAAATTGAAGCAATTTTCGCTATATGCATGGAATTCTCATGATGATTTGCGAGTAGCTGATACTTGGACTTTCAAACCTTACATTAAACTTGTATTTTCTTCATGTTTTTGTATTTTTGTTGAAAACGGGGCAATGGTGCTAAAGTATTTTTTTCAAAAAGAAGACTATTTATAGAAAATATTTAGTTTTGAAGAAAAGAAACGCCCCAATATCATGTTTGGCAACAAACGATATCAACAAACATTCCCTAAAAATAATGTGTTTTCATCAAATACAAAGTAAGCATAAATTCCTGTTTGATGTTTTATTGTAGCGGTGATTTGGTTAAAGTAGGGTACACGGTACACCCTCAGAAAAGCGTGGCGGCGGGGGAGCGGAGTTTCCTTAAACCCTCCCTCAAATTATGCCCGCTCTGATAGAAATTAATAAAACTTACGGACAGGTGATTTTTATGGCTCGCCCTTCATACGCTTTGTCCCCGCCGCATTGTAAGGCCCATTTACTTTCAACGGCAAGTTTTCTCGCTTCGCTCGTCCGGATCAAGTCACGACAAGGCTCGGACCTTCGGCCCTCGCGTTCACTATAAACAGCCTTGACTCTTTCCACTGCATAGTTACCAATTCATTTTTATAAGAAAGCACTTTTCAAGAAAGCCTCCAGAATTCAAACTGTGCCGTTACCGCTGGAGACGCGCGAAGTGCAGATTTAAAAAGACTTCCGTAAGTTGTACCGTATACTAGACCTCAGCCAGTGATTGTAATAGCTATTAACATACCTAGAAATGTTATGAGTGTAATTACTGCCAATGCCAAAAGTTAAAAATCGAGGCGGAGCGTAGCGGAGTCGAGATTTTTAATTTAGACGAGGCAATAATAACAGTGTAACATTTCGTGGTATGTTCAGCGTTTCATCGGTTACCAAAAAATATCAATTTTTTGAGAAAATTTACAACGATTACAACGACAATTTACAATTACTGCGATATGAAACACATGAATTCTGCTTTTGCGGCACGAGAATCGCTATTGTTGGGTATTGCTTGCAATATCTCTATTTCAACAATACACTTGTATACCGTGGCTCGAGGAAGAATGGCGCTAAAAATTCGTCTGTACCTCAGGAAATTTTGGATGCAGCTGCGGAAGCCACGCGAGATTTAATCCCTGAAAAATCTAAAGCACGATTGATAACTGTTTGTCTGGTAAACTACCATGCGATTTTTTCGAAATAATGTTGACTTGCGATGAATGGGTGATTGTTTATTTAGGTTACTAAGGATGTTAAAACCCATTGCTAATAATTTTACCTTATTCTTAACCTACAGGTAGATATAATTGCACTTAACATACGTACAGAATTGCATGTTAACAAGGGTTAAAGACTATTGTGAGTGATAGACATTTTTCGGCAACGGTGGTTTGGAGAGAAAATTCGTAACTAATTCTCAGTAGTCTTCCTCCTGCAGTGGTCGAGTGCGGACGTGTCGCTGTCTGTATCCGAGTTCGTGGTGAACATTTACTCATCTGTTTGAAACAATGCGAAATACATGTGACTTACTGGAGAGTATGAAATAGTGATAACGAGTGCAGGGCCATTTAAAAATGATGATCAAGCAGTTGCATTTTTTTAGCTTTACTCTGGGACAGATAATTAACGACTTCATCGTGTTCGAAAGATCAGCTGGCGAAGAATATTCATTGCAATCACCATAAAAGACGTTGGTCTGCTAATGATAATCAACAAGAGCAGGTATGATCAAGTCAACAAAAGTATGTATATTCTGTTTAAATTCAATTATGTAGCGAGTGTCTTTAAAGAATCTTTAAAATTGTAAATGTTTGTCCCATAGCCGGCGGATCTGCTTTGTTTACTTCAGTTACTTTTCATATTATGTGGGTCATCAGAAAGCGTGTTCCAAGTTTTTAATCGTTTTGTAAGCCGTCTAATTATAAATATATTTATTCTCTGTCCCGGCGGTGGTGTTTTCTCGAGCGTGCGTTTGCTCCTCGCTTATCGCCTCACGTGGCCTGGAAGAAGGCAGGGAACGTCCTCCAAACTTTTCCATTGAGCGCATGTCTTAAGAACCTAGAGGTGATGCAATAAGTTAATAAATATATCCAAAATATTGTTTTACAACTGTTTTAAGTATATGTTGTGCAGATTTTTATACATGGATTGTATTTTAATAGCAGACTCTAACTTCGGGCCTTCTCGTAAACATTTTGTTCTGAGGTGCAATATCTAACGTGTTTAAAGCAATTTTAATCATTTAAATTTTGATTGCCCTACTTTTAGCTCATTTATAGACTGTTAGTCGATTTTAAAGATAATGTTGAAACAATTTGACTTTGACTAGAAATAACATGGTTGTATTCCGATTTAACCTTCCAGTGGGCGCGCTTGCGTACAGTTTACGACAATAGAAACATTTTTAGATTTGCTTACTATTTATTGTTGGCAAAGACTTCTGCTTTCTTGGTATTCCTTGCAGGTATCTTTAGTGATGCATTCCTATTGCTAGTGCTTAGTTTTCACGCGGTATTCAGTTTCTTCGAGATAAGTGTATAGTGATGTAAACATAACGCCGCGCGCCTTCTGTTCTAAAATTCTAAAATTGTTCTAAAATTTGTGTTATAATCTGGCCTAATCGACATTTTATATAAAATATCCAGAGAAAGTATTCATGCGAATTAAGTTCAGTATATTTTTCAAGCAATGTCTGATAGCGAGGAAGATTATGAATTGGACACTGATAGTGAACTCAGTGTTGTAAAAAAACATATACCAGCATCAGAACGATACTTGATCGGAATACGATACTAAATCTACTACTTCTGATGCTAAATAAGAATGTTTATGAAGAATTCAATAGTTTTGTTGGTAAATACTGATGCCTAGAATGACGTAACAGAGCGTATAACGCAGTTTCAAAAACACCAGCTCATAATAAAATGAAAGTACTAACCGGTTTAATACGAGACAGATATTGCAAACGTACTTTTCGATAGGAAAACTCGGTTTTGTGCTGCATACCAAAAAAGTAAGTTTTTCTTCATTATGTATGTCCTTTCAGCAAATTACTTTGTTTAAAACGTAGTATACTCACAATCCACCTGACTTTCTTCGATATCATTAAGTTACATCCTTCTGTAAAAACCGTATAGCACTGTGCAAGATAGTAAATCGTTGTAAAAAAACGAATTTATTTCATTAAGGTAAAACCGTTGCAATAAAATGAACTATATAAGGGACGTTAATATATTCATTAAAAGTATGCAAGTTTCACAAAGTCAATGCTACAAAGCATCTGAAAGGCTGCCTGAACATAAAATTATCAATTTTATTTGCATCTTTCTAGTTGGATATTTACACTCCTGTAGTCTTATACTGTTACAAAACCGTAACACGTTTTCAAAACGTACGGCCGAGTATTAGACCTCGTGAGATACTGGATTGGGGAAGGTAAGCACAAATACACAGTCACTAACACCGTGGGTTCGAAACCCGCGTAATGCATTAATGCTTTAAGTTGTTTTCAAGGCGTAAGGAGCATTACAAGACCATCATCTATTTCATCTTTACCCAAATCCTTTCATTAGATTTTGGGCCGACAGGCGACTGTATACTGCGATGTTTGTGACTGAGGAACTAGATCTCTACATCTACAACAATGATACAAAATATATTTATGTAATTGCATCTTTCTTTATAAAAAAGAAAAATCGAGACTTAATGCAGCCTTGCAGATTTACCTCTTAAATGAAAGTATATTCATTTAGGATATGTATCTATATTTCCTACAATATTTTTTAGTTATGACATTCTAATCAGGGAACTTTCTAAAATTGATATGTATCCTTATTTCTTTATTTTGGGAATAAAATATTTAATGGATTATTTTCAAGAAGTAAATTTTTGCTTTGTAAAACTGTCGACAAAATTGAAGGTGACTTCTTCAGAAGCTGTGGTAGCGCGGAAAGAAATAAAAACAGTGGCGAAATGTTCGACAAATCGATTAACGTTTTTCGCTGCTCGTGCAGCTCTAGATCCGTTCCAGTTTTTCAGAGTTGCCGAGTGCTGTCTCGGTTTGTTGAAACGACCAGGAACGATCTAGAGAGATTTATCTCCTTTGCCATTGGGAGTCAGGTTTGATTTCTTTCAATGAGTGGCGTTCTTATGGTCTTACAGAGGCAAGTGACATGCAGCCGCTACGTAAGCAAGTTTATTCAAAGTATGAAAAGATCTTCGACATTTAAACTAGATTTAATATTTTGAGAGCAATTTCTGAAGGTAGCAGGCGATGAAAAAGAGCAATCCAGATGCTTAAAAATGAGTAAAAGAGGCAAACAAGCGCTAAAGAGAAAAATAAATTGGTCAGATGATTCACTTTTATTAACTAGGGTGCTACAATAGCGCATGCTTTTTCGCATTATTTTCAAGTTTTTGCATTTAAATTTCCGAAATTCACTGAGCTTAATAAAAATCAAAATTCCACAGTTGTTATATGTGGACACCGTCCTATCCAAGAAAAAATCAAAGAAAAAAAATCAGCCGTCTTTGCGAAAATCTTGTTTTTTATATTACCTTTATTTCACAAAAGATTACGCAAAAAGTGTACGTGCATTTTATCGTGTTTCCAAACAATTGTGCATCACCTTATTTAAAGGTTAAAGTGTGAAGAACAGATTTTATTAAGGTAATTATATCTATCTTCAATATTTCAAATGTAGGTCGACCCCTGTAAAATTAAACATTTTCACTTTTTGAACATAAGATCGTAATGAAAATTAAACCTGCTCAATTTATGTAAGTATACTATACTTTATCTAAGGGAAACATCATTTGGAGCCATTATTAAGAACATGTTGAGGCTTAATGCAAAGTATTTTTCCTAAATTAAACTGAGTTTCAAATATGAAGAGCGCCGACATCGGCCAGATTAATTAAGAATTATCAATTTCGGTGAAAATCTTGCTTACTGTTTAGCAGCTAGCGTTGTTCACGGACGGCCAGGTAGATAAATAGACGGGTAGAAGATTGGCGAAAACCAATCGCCGTATTAAGGACGGCCGTAACAGGGATTTTGACCGCAAAACGCGTCGTCAAAAGAAGCTATTTACTACATGAAGGATCATGAAATATCTACTTTTTCGGTGTCAGGCACTCACAAAACTATTTTTTCTTTCCAAAATGACTTCTTTTGCTACAGGACTAAAATATTTCGTTTATACGTAGTACGTAGTATGGAAGAATAATATGAAACATTAGCCGGCACTTTTATTACTGGAGATAGATTAGTAGAAGTTGAATTCTCATGCCATGACTTGCGATACAAGCTCATTTTCCACTTCCAGGTTTGGTTAAATTGTTGGGAATTTTCAAGTATAGCATCACTAACCCGAGCTGAACATAACCATTTACTCTCTGACTTCTGAGTTCTTTGATTGTGCCGACAAGTAACCGATACAAAAATCATCCACGATTACTTTCATTGTATTGCCTAAATTAACACAAAATCTGATAATAACGGGAATTCTGGGAGGATATAACTTTGCCTTACATTTAGGCGTGGTTTCAAATTCTGGAATGCTGACTATGTAGTAAACAGAAACATTTGCAATGCTCCAAAATTCGTGAACTACCGTAATGTTTCAAATTAGCAGGGTAAGGTCGTTGAAATCGACAAGAGGAAATTAATGTTCGAGAAAATAATTTGAATGGTTGAGGCGCTAGCGTTAACGTCGGATGGACAGACGTTCAGACAGAACTTTTGTTGGAAACAATTTTTTCGGTATCAAGTCTCTACAAAACATGGATACCGATTCAAAACTGGTTAAAAAAGTAATTTTCTATATATAGAAACAAGATTTACTTACTTCAGGGCCCCACAAAACAAGTTTTTCTACAGAAAAAACAGCCTCTTTCCGTTGCAGCCTTGCAGTACTTTCTCTTTACTACGCAAATACGTAGTAGATGAAAAATATAAAATAATCGTGGTGTAGAGGCTGTTTCGGAACTGTGTGATGTAATGACACCTAGGGACCTTGGATAGGTGACCGTTTGGGAACCCAAACTAACGGCCCCGAGCCCCCGGCCGATAGGGTTAAAATTCAATGATTGCGACCAAAGAATGTGAGTACTATGTGACTTATGACTGACAACGTTCCACAACACTTTCTCCACGTTCAAGAAAGGCATGGAACGTGTTTACGCCAGTAACAATAACTGGTAAATCAAAACGCTAGATGTATCTTTTGAGCTGTGTGCCGAAAGTAGAAAGACATTTTTTTTCTTTCGCGTATTTGTTAATTCAAAATTTCTTAAATATGCCAACGTAACTATCTCGTCGATATCATTGTTCGAGTTATCGGCATCTTCATATCTATTAATAAGTATGGAAAGAAGATGAAATAGGTTTTTTGATCTGTTTGATTATCCCTAAATATTGTGTATAACGGAACTGTGTATTTCGAATATTTAGATCTAAAATGAGTCATCATTATATTCTGCCCACGTTTCTGAAGACATCATATAGCACAGCCATTCGTGAGCTACACAGTTTGAACCTGAGCCTACTGGTTCCTCATTATTTTCTGTATATTATTCAACGATGGGGAAACATAATTTGTTTTTGAAAACCAATAACTTTTTAAAGAAAAGGTATACCTTTTTCTTCAGAGATGACTATGCCAAATATTACCCTAATTATAACCCCAGGGAAGTAAATTACATTGTGACCTCCTCTGCAGTCAAATTTTGCTTGGTCATTCTTGTATTTGATACAGCACCGCAAAATATTCACATTAGTTGTAGTTTGGTTAACTGTCACAGGTTTAGTTTTTATTATGTTCATTCGGCAAACAAAATTTAGGCATCCTGTTTCCTTTATGTATTTGCAACTAATTGCCAATCAATTTATTGATATCGTTTGCCGAGGCAGAGGTCACAAGCACGTTCAATGACCTTTCTCGTTGACAAGACCGCCAGCACGTGCGTTTTGGCACCCAGGAAAATTATTGTTTCGTAGCTAGCTAGCAGGCACAAGGATAACTTGCGAAGTTAGATGTCGAAATTACCTACACAATTTATACCACATTGCATTTATTGCCCGATTAGATCTTGTGTATTACACTTAGCCGAAAATATGTATTCCGTGAATGAAGGGAAGTTGACCTCACTACTCGTTAAATCAATGAAATTAGAAATAAAGACAAGTTATCTCTTAGACTTATAACTTTCATTTTTGTGACTGCATTGCAATACATTGACATAGTGCAGTTAGTTCAACTAGTGGTGCGACATCAATAACAGAATATCGGTGTTGCCAATCATCGATGTTCATAAATTAAAACATGCTAATAGTACATCGACCGAAACAATGGATGTTTATAGCTGGTTTAGTAATCTCTTACATTAAATTCGGGCGCAACAAAAAATAATTTGTCAGTGGTCGTGTTTATTAATTTACAATAAAGATGTAATTAAAAGCGTAGTAAAACATTAATAATAACAATGGAAAACCCGACCCTGAAAGCCTGAGAGCTGAGAGTCATCCCAAAAGTTCCACTCCTCAGTTCGCCGAAGAAGGTGCGGGATGGAAAGGGAGGCCCTATACCCACGTGCGTGCGTTGACCGCCTCTGAATGCGCGATAAAGACGCAGAAAATACCAGGGCATTGTGGTAAACCTTCGGGGGAGAAATAGCATACTCGATGAAGCATAAATAGCGTCTGTTTGATTCTATCACAGTGATACCATTAGTTATAATTTCATATTTTAACTTTAAAAAAGTTGTGATTACAAAGTTTTTTTTTCTTCAAACTAAACAGTAAAAACGTAAAACCATCCAGCACAAAACGTCGATTTTAAAGTACATGGGCCTTAGTATGTAAATGTTTAAAATATCGATGTTTCAATGAAATATCAAAGTCTCATCCGTAAGTTTCACAGTGACAGGTGTTTAATATCACTAATTGCGTCCAAAGTGGGATATACTACCACCTAGTGATTGCAACAATAGCAATGGTAGCAAAATGGAAGAAAATTAGACCAAGGAAAGAGACAAGTGGGGGGGGGAGAAAAGTGTTTGCAGATATACGCATAATCAATGAAGAACAATCGAAGGAACACTATATAAAACCTTTGGCTGTACTGGAAAACTGTTGAACCTAAAGAGGAAGAGCTTTCGCTACAACAATACAGTGGATTCCCATCTCCTTGGATGAATTAAAGCAAGCCTTGAACAGTATAAAAACAGGAAAGGCATGCGGTCCTGATGGAGTTTAACACGGAACTCATAAAATATGCAGGCCCCTAAGCGAATTTAGGACTGCTTTCATCTGTTCAACGAATGCTGGAAATCTTATAGATACCCAAAAGCTGGGAAAATACACAGAAGTCATCATCTATCTTTAAAAAGGTAGAAGAAAATGAATGTGGAAACTACAGGGGTATCAGCCTCATGAATGCCGCTTATAAAATATTTGCAAAAATTATCAACGCTCGATTGAAATTATATAGCAGAGGCTAAATTACAAGAAGAACAATCGGATTTCGGAAAGGACGCTCTTGTAACGACAACATTTTTAGTCTAAAAAGAATATTAGAAAAACGACGAGAAGTAAATAAGGAAACCCATATAGCCTTTATTTGACTTCGAGAAAAGCTTGATAGCGTGGACAGACACAAGCTATGGAACATAATATGAATCGAAAGTGGCTATCCTGAACACCTCATAAAAACCATCAAAAATAGCTATCACGAGAACAAAAATTATAATAAATACTGGCATAAAGAAGACTGAAGAAATATTAATAAATATGGGGACTTAAACAAGGATGTAGTTTATCCTCCAACACTATTCAATATATATATTGATGACCTTATTAAAAAAATGGAGATGCATAGCTAGTTCTGGAATACAGTTGAAGCAGAATAAAACACCTAAACGTTCTACTTTATGCAGGATGACGTTACAATACTGCAAGAAAGTGAAGATGATCTGCAAAAAGCTGTATACACACTGCATCAACTGGAAGAAAGAGTATAATCTCCGAATTTCTAAAACGAAGACTAAAGTTATGGCCCATTGCGTAAATACCCCATACGCGTCAAAATAGTTATTGACAACACACGTGATCGCACCCAGACTTCAAATTTTAATTACCTTGGTTGTGACCTTAGTTATGACATAGATAAACGAACATAGAAAATAAAAACTAATAAATTTCAATCAATATGTGGAATATAAATAAACGAACACTACAGAACAAAGCAAGGAAAGACACAAAAATGCAAGTTCTATAAGACAATGCTGCTCAGTTCTCCTGTAGTAGTGGAATCGTGTGATAATGAAAAAGAGAGATCAAGTAAGCTCCAAGCAGCAGAAATGAGATTTCTTAGCGAACAGTTAAAGGCTGCATTAAACAAAGACCACGATAAGAAATGAGGACGATCTCGTAAAGAACTGATAATACTAGCACGCAGATGAAGATAAAGAGTCCGGTGAGAACACAACAGGGAGAGAGACATGGCGGGCCGCCATATCGAAGAGATGGAGGAAGATCGTATTCCGCACAATTATATGATGAACTACCAACCGAAGGGAAGAAAGAGATATCGGCCGACCCAGAAAGAGATGTC
>BOPP01000101.1:248149-267887 GCA_017312745.1 Gryllus bimaculatus
CAGGAATTTTTCAAAGGTACTTACTGAAACAAGAAAGCATAAAAAAGATTATATCAATCCGACTTACAACAATTTCTGTCCAAGTGTTCCAACTGTTTGATGCATGTGGCATAAGGAATGGCAGGAATATAAAGGAAGCCATAGATGAGGCAGCATATGGAAACATTTAGGAAGAAAAAAAAGCATAGAAAAAAGAAAGGACTGAGCAGTATGGAACGCATTGTATAGCGAAAGCCATAAAAAGATAAAGATTATAGTCATATAAAAAAATTCCTTCAAAACAAAACACCAAGAAGCAAGAAGAAGAATATAAACAAAAAAGGAATAACGCTAAACAAATAATAAGATCTGCAACATAATGATCTATGGGAATAATTTATAAGCAACCATCGAACATGATATACATGGAAGACAATTGTTCGCGTACAAAGCGTTAAGACATTTAAATTTCAACGGAGAAAATGTTGCAGATATACGCATAATCAATGAAGAACAATAGAAGGACACACTATATAAAACCTTTGTGCTACTGGAAACTGTTGAACCTAAAGAGGAAGAGCTTTCGCTACAACAATACAGTGGATTCCCATCTCCTTGGATGAATTAAAGCAAGCCTTGAACAGTATAAAAACAGGAAAGGCATGCGGTCCTGATGGAGTTTAACACGGAACTCATAAAATATGCAGGCCCCCTAAGCGAATTTAGGACTGCTTTCATCTGTTCAACGAATGCTGGAAATCTTATAGATACCCAAAAGCTGGGAAAATAACAGAAGTCATATCTATCTTTAAAAAGGTAGAAGAAATGAATGTGGAAACTACAGGGGTATCAGCCTCATAATGCCGCTTATAAAATATTTGCAAAAATTATCAACGCTCGATTGAAATTTATAGCAGAGGCTAAATTACAAGAAGAACAATCGGATTTCGGAAAGGACGCTCTTGTAACGACAACATTTTAGTCTAAAAAGAATATTAGAAAAACGACGAGAAGTAAATAAGGAAACCCATATAGCCTTTATTTGACTTCGAGAAAGCTTTTGATAGCGTGGACAGACACAAGCTATGGAAACATAAGAATCGAAAGTGGCTATCCTGAACACCTCATAAAAACCATCAAAAAATGCTATCACGAGACAAAAATTATAATAAATACTGGCATAAAGAAGACTGAAGAAATATTCAATAAATAGGGGACTTGAAACAAGGATGTAGTTTATCTCCAACACTATTCAATATATATATTGATGACCTTATTAAAAAAATGGAGATGCATAGCTAGTTCTGGAATACAGTTGAAGCAGAATAAAACACCTTAAACGTTCTACTTTATGCAGAGTTACGTTACAATACTGCAAGAAAGTGAAGATGATCTGCAAAAAGCTGTATACACACTGCATCAACTGGGAAGAAAAGAGTATAATCTCCGAATTTTCTAAAACGAAGACTAAAGTTATGGCCCATTTGCGTAAATACCCCATACGCGTCAAAATAGTTATTGACAACACAGTGATCGACCCAGACTTCAAATTTTAATATTACCTTGGTTGTGACCTTAGTTATGACATAGATAAAGACATAGAAAATAAAACTAAATAAACTTTCAAATCAATATGTGGAAATAATAAACGAACACTAACAGAACAAAGCAAGGAAGACAACAAAAATGCAAGTTCTATAAGACAAATGGCTGCTCAGTTCTCCTGTAGTAGTGGAATCGTGGATAATGAAAAAAGAGATCAAGTAAGCTCCAAGCAGCAGAAATAGATTTCTTAGCGAAAGTTAAAGGCTGCATTAAACAAGACCACGATAAGAATGAGGACGATCTCCGAAAGAACTGATATATACACGGAGAGTGCACGATAAAGGTGCGTGAGAGACACAACAGTGGAGAGAGAATGGCGGGCCGCCATTATCGAAGAATGGAGGAGATCGTATTCCCACAATTTATGATGAACTACAACGAAGGAAGAAGAGATATCGGCCGACCCAGAAAGAGATGTCCTGATGGCAGAGCGGTCTGATGTGCAGAGCGAAGTCGGAACAGGCACTTCTGCCTAATCCCTGAAATGGAGAAGAAGAAGAAGTGGGATATATTGTTGCGAACACGAGGATGATCAGCAATAATTATGTTGAAAAATTAATACTATTTGGATTTTTGAGAGAAATGATTAATTATGTTTGACATTGAAAATTTTTAGTAAAATGAAGATTTAATGATTATAATTAGCATGTATAAAATTTTAATTATGTAATATAAATAATTTATTTGCCATAAATTACAACTGCTTTAATATTTAAAAAAATACATTTTACAAATAAGGTTCAGAAAAAATCGAGAATCCAAACCAACAATATTATTATGTTACTACAGCAACATTTCTACAATTTGACAAGTATATTTATATTATTCGTACTAAATCCAGCCAATTTACTAACATAACGAAAGATGGTTGCAAAATAAAATACTGTATGAAACAGGATTTTACATCTTGCTGTACTATCAATAATTCTTGCAGGACTTTCTTGAACTGGTGTTGCCATTAGGGGCCCAGGGTCCTCTGCCAATCAAATTAGCGCACTAATAATTGGCCTAATAACGCGAGCGGAGCGCGTTCACCGCCGGGCGCCGCCTCACCTGCTGCGGGCGATCGCCAGGCAGCGCCACTGAGCACGCGCGCTGATATCGATATGCGCGCGTGCCCCTCTCATTACTAATTCAATTACCGCGGCATCCATTACCGAGTACGCGGCATAATTATTTACAGTGACCGCCCCGGGCGGGCGCGTAGGCGCGGGCGGGGGCGTGGGCAGGGGCAGGGGCGCGCCGATTGCCTCGATCAGCGGTCATGTCGCCCGCGGGCCCTGGGGGCGAAGGGCGATGCGAAGGGCGGCGGGGGCGGAGTCCGCCCGTGTTAATTGAGCGCGATCTCGGCCCTCCCCCTCAGGCTGGGTGTTCCCCAAGGTGGCCTCCCCGGCCACCTCAGCCACCGACGCCAAGAAGGAAGCAAGGATCACGAAACAGACGTCTCATACGAAGAATGTATTGTCCGAATAATATTTCTCTCTACTTGTCAGTCGGGATGGGGGTAGAGCGATGTTGCAAGTTACTCAGGCAGCAGACACGTGGTCGTTGTTGCAGCTGATCACAACAGTAGCAGAAGTAGCGAGAAACAAATCACAACCGTAGACGACACAGGACCGGACACACGGTGTAATGGCACCAAAGAAGTAATGGCGCTCTTCAATTTACAGTTCCTTCGCGCTGTAAGATTTCATTTTTTCATAAGTATTAGCAACTGTGCAGTGACGTCAACAAATTCTGAAGCCTCTGATTTAATAACAAACCTTCTCTCCCCAGCCACAGGATAGCTGCCAAGTAGACAGAAATATTATTCGATCACTAATCGTTCTACGTAATTTGCCCCGCAAATCATTTTTAACACCGATTAAATAATTTTGTGTAT
This sequence comes from Gryllus bimaculatus, assembly GCA_017312745.1. Taxonomy (NCBI): domain Eukaryota; kingdom Metazoa; phylum Arthropoda; class Insecta; order Orthoptera; family Gryllidae; genus Gryllus; species Gryllus bimaculatus. The sequence continues at coordinate 251,616 of BOPP01000101.1, forward strand.
GCCGACTAATCTCTGTAATCAGAAAGTAGTGATTCTTAGTCTATGAAGAACCATTTTCCATCAAACATTCTTATCAAACTCTTATTTTAATTCAATTTAATTTAATTTCAATTTCAATTTGTTTTAGCGTAAAAGGGAAAATAAATTGTATAAGTACTAGAATTTACCGATGTTTTATTATTACAATAAATTATATTATGTAAGTAAAAATCAAATCACGAAAGCAACTGGAAGTTATATAAAATAAAACTATCAGAAATCGTGCTAAATCAACCACAAATATCTTACTTCATTTTAAATATTTTCCAAAATTATTTATAAATTCACGATGAATGAAAGAGAATAAAATGTTGCATCTAAAAAGACTCTCTGAACATAAGCTCCGTTTCAAGAATGTTTCCATGGCCACTAAGAGGTAATGTTCAGTGAAATCCATGATAACATGCGCAGAACTAAAGAATGTAGAGATCATACTATGTTTTATTTCTGAGAAAATGTACAATTTAGTAGCAAATATCCTGCAATTAATTGTGTTCATTGAGGTAGTCGTGGATGTTTTGACCTAAAATTGATAATCTAATAATTTCTAACTTCATTCGTATTGTTTTTAAATAGTACAAAGATATGTAAATGAATACTTTTAGTAATGTTTAATATGTCAGTAAATAGATTTATCTATGTATATATACATTGACATTATGAAATCAAATTCTACATTACTCTTTGCTGAAATATCACGAGAGCTGAAGAGAGAAGTGTCGCTGCTCACAACTGACACAGGCCAAACCTATCTACCTTTGATTTATTACATCGCTATCATGAATCGAAGAAAATATCTCTGAAGAAAGTGGCCTTTTTTTCTGCGAGATACAAATTTGCAATAAAGGGTGCAGGTTACAGTTTAAAATTCCAAAATTACAGACTTTTCATTTACTCGTATGTTTTAGTCTCAACCAAATACACTGCTCAATCAGGCGCTAACTACTCCTCTCAGAGTTGAGAGCGTCCATTCACTTTAACGGATGATTAACGAGGGTCAAAGTTCGGTGGAACGCATCCATTCTCTGAAGGCCGTTAGAGATTTCCAATGTTACCTTCGAAAATTTACAAGTGTTGGGGATGTCAACTCTTGATTTTCACCATAATGTCATCAATTAAATATTATTTACATTCTTACTGAAAGTATTATCTATTAAATGATTATGTTAATATCGTATCTGTAATGTTTAATATTTATTTAATATTTAATATCTGCAATGTTAAGTTTGTGTATTCTGCCACCAAGTTCTCACACTTAATTGCAGAATTATTAATAAATCTACTATAATACACGTATTGATAAATATTTTCATATGTTATTTCAACAAAGATCAAGTACCAGCTCAGTCCCTGAGTGGTAGGTAGATTAAAATAACGCTGCCATTTTATTAAGAGAAAACTTCTACTTTTGTTGTCGCGGCCAGTCCCGAGCCGCGTCCCAGACCTCGTTCGCCGGAAGAGCTGTCCGCTGCAAAGACTCCTACGCAGCAGCCGCGCCCTCCTTTACGACTGTGGGGGCGGGGGCGGGAAGGGGATGGGGCGAGAGGAGAAGACGCGGCCGGACGGTCTGGACGTGCTGGATGCGGGTCAGTAGGCGTGGGGAGGGTGGGACAAGACGGCAGGGCGGGGGGCGGCCATGGCCGCCATGGTGGGACGCCGGGGGAATTCGCGGGGCGGAGGGTAGGTCGATGTAAGAAAGAGTTTTAGGGGTGTGGGGGAACGCGGCGCGGGCGGCGGACGGGCCGGGGCGTCGGACGGGGCGGGGTGGATCTGCGCTGGGACGAGACGGGGCGGGGCGGGGCGGAGATGTGCGAGGGTAACGGGGTAGGTGAAGCGGAGCGGGGCGGGGTGGAATTGCCTGGGATGGACGGAACGGAAAGGGGGCGTGACGAGGCGTGGCGAGGCGTGGCGGGGGCGGATGTAGGTCGGAGGGCGAGGTGAGGGTGGGGCGAGGCGGGGTGGGGCGGGGCGGGGCGGTGCTGGGCGGGGCCGGGCAGGGCGGGGCGGGGCGATGCGGGGCGATGTGATGAAGTCGAGTGAGTACTCTGGCACCTTGTAGGCGTGGCGAGGTGGCGTGGGGCGGGAAGGAGCGAGGTGGGACAGGGCTGGGTATGGTATAGTGGGACGACTCGAAGAGGGGCGAACGGTACGGGACCAGATGATTTGTAGAAGGAGAGGGTTTTCAAGGCGAGTAAAGGTAAAATGAGGTGGGTTGGTGCACAGTGGACGTGAGAAGTGTTGACGTCAGCTGGATGCGCCGCACGGTGGTCGCAAATAGAAAGAAATACGGACAAAAATCGGAAAATAAAAACTCAAATTATCGCTTAAGTGAAAAGGAATCTTGCACAGAAGGGAGATTTTCTAAGGATAGAGGGAAGTGCACATAGATAGGTGGTATATATCCGATCATCACTGATAGCCCTGAATTGCCGAAAATTACCAAATTTTGAAATTTCACGAACCCCTCGTACACCTAAATTTTAGAAGGTGGAGTTATTTTCTTTAAATTAAATTTGTTGTCCGCAATTAGTTCTTTTATTAATTTATAGTACATATTTTTTTGATTTTTAGTGGACTATAAGCTACATTAAATACACTATTTTCTGACATTTGGCTTAATTTTCAATTTTTTTTGATTGAGCTAAATGCACTAAATCATATGTCTTAAATGCCATTTTTATGTAATCTTTTGATTAAAAAAATCATTATTTGTTCATACATCTCGTATAATATTAATTGTATGGATAATATTAATTATATTCTTTAATCATTGTTGAAGTTTTTATTACAAGAGCTTTAAGTTATTGTTCGTGCAGTATCTCGAAAATTCAGAAGTTTTCTTCGAAAATGAGCTCAGACTGGGGGTTTTCGGAAACGCTCAAGCATTGAAAAATGGCATTTAAAAAAATGAAAATGAAATGAAATTAGTACCTGGTTATGCTCTACTATGACAGTTTCATAATCTACATCTGTTCGGGAACAAAAAAGTGGGAAAATGCGAAAAAAAAATGCTTTAGGCGCCAATATACAGTAGCTGAGAAGGGTGCAATCGAACTAAAAAACTAACCCAAATGCAAGAGAATGGATAACTAACTAGTATTGGAAAGTCTCTACCATTCTTTATATATTCTGAAACATCTCTCATGGTGTTTACATTTATATTACAGGCTTTCTTTAGACATTATTGGATTCGTGAGTACACGAGATTTAAATAATTTGTGATGAAGTTTCTCGAAAACTGAAAATTGTTGTAAGAAATGAGCTCACAAATGCAAGTGTATTATAGTTCACCAAATTATTCTTGAAAGGATATTTCAATTCTACTATCAGGGGATATAAAATTTTAGAGAATGTGAAAAATATCTTTTAAGTGCCGATAGGTAGATAATTGCGGAAAGCTTTCTCAAACTAAAGGAATTTGAAAATTAACAAGAAGACAATCTGTGCCATTAGCACCACTAGGTTCTATTTTTGACCATCATGTGCCATTGCTTTTCATCACAGGTGCGACAGAGAAAAAAATTCGACCCCATCCAAATGTCCAAGGATTCTCCGATACTGTTTTAAACATTCTACATGGTTCCGTGACTGCGGACCTAAAAGCAAATATAGCAATATTAGTGTGACATGATAATTTTGTTGTCTTCACAAGCATCCTCTTTTAGCATTTCTATTGGCACCTAATTTAAAAGATGTGATACAGTCAGAGAAGGCCTCAGCTTCAACCAGCTTTCTGTGTTATCCCGCCGCCTAATGTTTCTTCTCTAGCGATGAAACGTAAAGAGTTCTAGAAATATCGACGTCGCGAATATTCCGCGTTTTATGTATGCTACAGATAAGGAATAATAATTCTATCTTAGTTTCCCATTCTCTCACGTATCTATATTTATATGAATACGCGTATCTTCTTATTTGCGTGCATTTATAACGAACTAAACAACAGACCCATCACTCCCTTCATTATCAGAAATCCACCACAAAGGCTGATTTCTCTCTGTTTGCAGAGCTGGGTACCAATGGGGTATGTTTTTATTTCTCCTTAATATGGAAAAACGTAGTGGATTTCTTCTCGTTTAGAAATAGAGAACGGATTGCATATGTGTACTATTGCCAAAATTTCCACAAAACATGGCGGAAGATTTATGGGTTTGACATCTTATATTGAATTCACCCACCAAATGATCTTACATGGTGTACTCTCGTAGTGTCTCTTGCTTGTACATCGTAGTTTTCTTTATTTTTCTAATAGGCCCTAATTTTTACAACATTTGGAATATCCTTTGGAATCGGCTAAGCAGTGCTTTTTTATCAATGTGTCTTGGAAAATTTGTAAGTTCACTCATGATGTAACGCGGATCACGTTGAATGACTATACACTCAATGACGGATATACATTTTCATTTCATTTCAGTTTTCATACGAAGACTTTACGTTCTATTCCATGATATGTCTCACTGTTTCCAATCTATACCCCAATGCTCCATTCCGTCCGATGCAGCCGTCCACCGCTCTCCACACGAAAGTCATTTAGTAGGGCAAAGGGTTTACGACGCCCTCTGCTGGTCTTTTGGGCGGGGAGTCTCTTCTCCCCCCACCGCGACCTCCTTCCCCCGCCCCTTAACTTCCGCCCACTCGGCACTATTTCTCCGCCACTGCGACCCCTGGCCCCTCGACCCCCTCAACCCCTGCCCGCCCCAGCGCCATTAACGCCACTATCGTCCACCCCCGCCCACCAAACCCGTCCTCTCACCTCACCCCACCACTCCCCGCCCCGCTCGCCCGCCCCGCTCGTCCCGCCGCTCGTTCCGCCCGCTCGTCCCGCCTCGTCCGTCTCGTCCTCGTCTCGCCTTCGCTCGCCTCGCTCGCCTCGCCTGCGCTCGCCTCGCCTCGCCTCGCCTCGCCTCGCCTTCGCCTCGCCTCGCCTCGCCTCGCCTCGCCTCGCCTCGCCTCGCGCTCGCTCGCCTCGCTCCCTCGTCTCGTCTCGTCTCGTCTCGTCTCGTTCGCCCCGCCTCTCTTCGCCCCGCCTCGCCTTGTGTCTCCTCGCTTTGCCCCCTCACCCCTTCACCCCCCCGCATCACCCCTCGACCTGCTTCCCTGGTTCCCTTGACCCCTTCGGGCCGCGGCCCCTCCACCCCTCGTGTTCTTCCACGCGCGGAGGGGCCTCCCCCGATCGGGTCAGCCCGCGCGGCGCCTCCGTTCGATTGGCGACGCTCGTAAAGGCATATTTTGCGCTCTTTACGCTTATTGGTTTCTTGATGCTGGACTGGCACATAGTAAAAGCAGAATCACTCTTCTGGATCGTTTTCCGAAATCGACTGTTCAAAAGGGCGAACGCTTCTATTGAATCGTCCTCTATGTGCTTTACAATTCCAGCAAATTGAAGTTCATGCTTTAAGCTACGTACAACGTTTCTGACAATAACTCTGCAAAAACAACCTCAGGTGATTACTTTATGAACAATACAAAACAGTGAGACAGGCATAAGAAAGGAGAGGGTAGGTTTGGCAATTTTTAGCTCTAATACTATAATTCACTAGAGTACAAGAGAACGTTTGGCCTAGGTGTAATTGTAATCTCTTTAACAATTCCATCTATCATTCGCAGACTAATGTTTCCTCGAAATCAGTTAATTTGTAAAAAATCTTCATTAAAATAAATAGAAGAATTACTCATATTAAGATCCGTGATAAGATGTTTTGTACAATCATGAACTGTACGACTTTGGAACAAAACATAGTTTCGCCTTAACACAGGGATGAGCCTTCAGTTCATTGTCTACACAGACTGACTCTTTTGAGACTGTATCTCGCACGAAATGTTTCTATCACTCAGAAATTGAGTTTCATTTTGAGTCTTTCAAATAAAAGATAAAAGCAACCGCTGAGCAGAAGAACAATTGACTTCCAATGGCTAGCAAGCAAGACTCTACCTTCCAGTAAGTCTTCTTGAAAAATCTTGGTCGCACATAGCATAGTCATTTTATGGTATTCTAATGCGAAAGTTTTAATTTCACTATATCCTGTCGACTTAAATAAAACAGAAGCTTCTCAGAATACATAGTGTGCGTTGAAGACAGTAATAATTTTATTCGTAAGCTCTACCCCCCTTAAAATTAGGTATATACAGCAAAATATAGACAAAATAATTCCTGAGATGAATATTTAGCTGGGTCCTGACAATTAACAGAATGTGAGTGACACGAGCAAAAGTTTAAAAAATGTTTATATTATTCAGTATTAATCTACTTCAAGTGATTCATACTTCAATTTGTTCATACTTAAATGTACATGAACAGCATAATATTTAACAATGTTTTAGATAGTGGTGAAACCTGAACTGCAGACCCCTCCGTTCTGGTCTGACAGGGGATCCTAACCGTTTTATGAAATTTACACCTTCTGTACCCAAATTCTAAAATTTTAGCTAAATAAATAGTATTTGAAATGTGAACTCTTGATGCAATAGGAAATAGAAGAGTTAACATCATAAAAATAGTAAGTTAGGTTAATTGTCGCCTAGAATACTTTCTTCGTCCACTTTCCCACCTGCCTTCTCTTCCTCCCTTACTCTCCCCTCCCGAGAGTTCCCCTTCACGCTGGGCTGCACTACGCCCGGCCGCGGAGGCGCAGGATCTTGGAAGCTGGATGACAGCCGGAATCCGGGGATCAGCTGCGGTCAAGCAAGACGCAATCGCTGCCCCCGAAGGCACCTGCCTACTGGGAATGGCAGAACCTCTCCCCTTTGACTTCTCTGCTTCTTTTACTTCTCTTTTTTCTTTACTTGTCTCCTTCCTTTACTTGTCTCCTTCCTTTACTTGTCTCCTTCCTTTACTTCTCTCCTTCCTTTACTTCTCTCCTTCCTTTACTCCTCTCCTTCTTGTACTTCTCTCATTCTTTTACTTCTCTTCGTCTTGTACTTCTCTCCTTCTTGTACTTCTCTCCTTCCTTTACTTCTCTCCTTCCTTTACTTCTCTCCTTCTTGTACTTCTCTCCTTCTTGTACTTCTCTCCTTCTTGTACTTCTCTCCTTCTTGTACTTCTCTCCTTTTTATCTCTCTGCTTTTTATCTCTCTCCTTTTATTTCTCTCTCTCCCTCTCCTGGGTTCGACGAAATGCTTGTTGCTACATGTGCGGGTATATGTGTCTTATTATGCAATTCTAAAAATATGTTTTAATTTGCTTCATAATACGCTAAAGATATCGCAGGTGTACGTTGTGTAGGTGCAATCACTGCTGTAAAGACTTAGAAAGGGTCACGACTTGACTCTACATCATGTCACCAGAACCTGTTTTCCATTAAAGAGTGATCGTCTACCTACTTTGTCCACCATCTTCAAGGATAGTTCATTCCCTGGCAAAGCGCCATCCGACTGCCTCATTTGCTGCTCCAGGGGAGAAAGAGTGCACTTTCAAGGCAACTGCCTCCTCGACTGTGTGCAAACGAACGAATGTTGACTGCGAGTTTCAAGCTCTCGCAGAGGAAACCGGAATTGGAAATCCTGAAATGCATTTACGCGCCCCTCGCTTCTCAGGGGAAAAGCCGTGAAGACGCCCAAGAGCGACAAAAGATCGTAAAGTTTTCGCAACCGAACTTTCTACAACTCCAAAGAATAAGTAATCTCTCTGTCTCTCTCTTTCCTCAAGGTCCCTGTAATCGGTCACAATGTATATACAGTGGGCAATTAATCTTAATCGAATGAGAGAGGGAAGACAGACGAGCGGTAGTGTCGAGCAGCACCGCACGGCTGCGCTAGCGTCGCCCGTCATCTTCGTCGTCGTCGTCGTCGTCGTCTTTGTCGTAAGGAAGGCTGGGGAGGGGGCGGTGAGGGAATCTCCCGGAAAAGTCAACTCAACCGGAAGTCCGCTAATGGGAGGGTGCTTCCGCGGCAAACAGTGCCCCTTCGCCTGGACGGGGGGGGGAGGGAATGGATAGGGTGCACACTGGTCCGAAATGGCGCCACGGTATCGAAGAGCACAAAAGGAAACTCTTTTGCTCAGAGGTTGTTGTTTAAGGTTTGTGCACAAGGGTAATTATAGAAAAATCTTTGAAATTATTTAAAAACATCTCGTAGCTGTCCCTTCATCAAAAGGTAACAAGTCTTGTCCATTTCTATTCTCATATCCACAGCGTTAACAAACAACTTAGCAGTCCAAACGGAATGAAAACATGTTTACTTTGCTGGTTGTTTTTTTGTAATGGCCAAGAAAATTAATCGTAAGCTATGCTTAAAATTTAATGGTATCTCGAAATTTTCCCAAGCATTAATGTATACTTTACATGTGAATAACATTAAAAATCCGCAAGTAAGAATTCCTCATATGCTTCAACTACGTCAAAGATAGAGAATAAATTGTTTTGATGCCACGATCTGTATGATGCGTTTTAATGCAACATCAATTTGTTGCTCGTATACTATTAAATGATTGGTTGTACAAAATTATACTCCTTCAGAAATCTCGGCCAATATGGGTCAAATCTACTCCGTTTGGAGAACAGTTGACAATCCCTAATATAGGCTTGTATCCATTTCCAAAAGAAAATTGAGTTTTACGACATGCAAGGATCCTTTATTATATCGACAAATTATCTCGTATCGTTAATTTAGTACTGTGAGGATTTTACACCACTTGCTGTCCCTCCACTTAAGACTCCAATTAGTCTTTCCATTTAATCCTCTCACTGCAATCTTCGACAGTTAATTCTCATTCACCTTCCCCACTCCTTCTTTCCCCTACTTCTAGTTCTTCCTCGTCTTGTATTGTTTGGGTACAATGTTTCTTATAGAAACATTTGAACTAAAAGAAGAGAAAGAGAGAAATTAATGAGCATATTAATCTATATTGTGAGAAGTTGTGAAGTATCTAAAATGAAACGTATAGAAAAGAAGAAATTATTCAAGTGAATGCAGGTTCCTTCCATCTACAAAGCGCTGTTTGAAATGTATAATCCTTTCCTCTGAAGCGCATTCAAAGAACATCAAAAATGTCCTATTAAAAAACAAGGCGCCAAATTTGAAGCAATTTGACGGTCAACAAGCCAACAAAATCAATAATAGATGAATTGGAAACCCAATGGCTGAAATGACTCGGTCACATGAAAAGGCTTCATTGTGGGATATGGCTCAGAAAGACAGAAGAAATAGAGACCCAGAGAGGAATGGTTGAATATGATTTTATCAATATTCAAAGACGAGGTTATGAAGAGGATGACTGGAAGGATAGAGTGGTATGGAGATTGGGATGCGAGAGACGGCCGCAAGAGCTGTAAAATACTCGCAAGAAGAAGATTACATAAACCGTTCTGACATGCTGCGATAGATTGGCGTAACACCGTTCTCCATTTAGCATCGTCAATTAGAAAGTCTTTGGGTTTTAGTCCAGATGGTGGCAAGTCACAATCTGGAGGAAAATTCTAGTGGCCGGGTGCTCTGATCGGTTGTTTTACGTCGTTTCCCTGGTTAATACTAGGCTATTGCCAGAGCAGTATTCTAACGAACGAGCTATGGTTCGCGCGCGACATTTCTTTCTTTATTTTTGACGTTACTTTACCCTTAGAGACACACTAATACTCACATGCACGATATCTTAATGGTGCACTGGAATCGCTACTAATTACGCGGGTCGTGTCTCCATTTCCGTGAGGGTGGGAGCAGGGCTGAGTTGAGGAAGTCTCATCCAACTAAGTACCACCCGGACAGCAGAAATCAGAGTACCCGGACGTCTGACCTGACTCACCATGTTCAGTAGGTGCGAGTGGTTACGGGAAACTGGGCAACTTGCCGAAAATTCCCTATTCCTCGACAGGGATTTTAGATGTGAGATTGTTCTATATTCCGATTTAGAGCTTCTAGATGCGACGCGAAGTTTGCAATTCTCAGTCAGGTATTTTAGATGTGTAACCAACCCAGTGTGCGTCCAACCAGACGAACATTCGTCAACCGGAATAACCTCTATCTCTGGTATCACGATTTTGACCCATTGTGACGCGCTACCAGAAGGTCGGGGCGCAGGGCGCGGCGGGAAGTGTTTGAGAAGGCGAACGAGAGGCTCTCCAAAGTTCCTTTGTGCTGCCGGCGGCGACGACGATAATAATCCGCCGGGACGGCGAAAGGAGCTGCAAAGATAAACTGGCTAATTACTGCGCTTCTTCCGCCGGCCACATGGCGCGATCTCTCGTGTAAAGCCGCGGCCACTCGATCCACGTGTCACTTCTGCCACGTGACCACGAGTGGGGCGGTCGTCTGGTCTTCAACCCGTGGGAAAATCTTGGGACGATCTTGCTTTCTTTCGACAATATCTGATGCATTTGCTGCTAATTTGATATCTCCTTTGCTAAAGCTTTTCCTAAAGCCTTTGCTAAAGCCTTTGCTAAAGTTTTTGCTAAAGCCTTTGCTAGAGCCTTTGTTCGAGCCTTTGTTCGAGCCTTTGCTACAGCCTTTGCTACAGCTTTTGCTAGAGCGTTTACTACACCCTCTGCTACACCCTTTGTTGCAGCCTTTGCTACAGCCTTTGGTACAGCCTTGCAACTTTTGTCGTAAAATAAAAATGCAACAGCAGTCTGGGTTTGAAGTGTGGCTGCTTCCAACTCTGCCTCGAGGAACAATGTTTGCTTGTTCTGATGTGTGGATCTTCCAATCATGTATCACCTTTCAACCCCTTTCCTTCCTCCATTCCTTGTGGCTTAGGGTCGGGGACTTACACATTACATTCGGAAAATGGAATTGAGTTGCGAGTAAGGCATGGGGCTTGTATGTTGTGATACGATGTGCTTTTCCTATCAAATAACATTTTACCCTTGAACCTCATGTGCTATCCTAATTTCTTCGTAATGAGTTGTGACAGCGGGAATAGAAACAGATGAGAGACTTACGAGCTGAGCGGCTTATTGACTTAAGAGTCGCGGTGACATCTTCTAGATGATGGCTGGCTCCCTTTCTTTAACTCCGGACTAAGAGCGTTGGTGTTGTCTAGGCTATCCGGGACGAGCCGCGTCACTGACATGGTAGCTAACGTTTCGGCCAGCGTATTGTGACCTCCTTCAGAGCGTACTGCTGAGTCAGCACTACGCTCAGCAGTACGTCAGCTGTACGCTCTGAAGAAGGCCACAATACGCTGACCGAAACGTTAGCCACCACGCGGCTCGTCCCGGATAGCCTATACAACACAAAATCCGGCCGCGGAAGCCTACGCAACCGTTAGAGCGATGGGCTCACAAGCTGTGTTTGTCCACTGTGTACAAATTGACTGATGCGGACTCACGAACCGCATCATTGCTTGGGGACTGCCCCTGGAGGAACTAGTCTGAACTTGGTGAGTTGACCTACTTCTTTCCTCCAACTCAGAGCTAGTGTAATAGGATGACGAGCTACGCTTGTTCGTTTGAGTGGGCACACAAAGACTGATGAGGGCTCAAGTGCCATTTCGTCGCATGGAGTCTGCAACTGAAGAAACAGTCTTTCGGAACGTCTTCAGGCAACGAAAGGTGCAAACATGTAAAACAGGAACACAATGTAAACTTTTTCTGGATCATTAAATGAAATGATCTCACGACCTACGCTGGCTCGATTGTGAGCACAGTGACTGATATGGGATCGCGAGGCACATCGTTGCATCAGGACTGCAGATGGTGGAATCAGTCTCAACCGGATGAGATAGCCTGGCTTCCATACTCAAATACAGGACATAAGAGTGATATGCGTGACGTGGGCTGTCCGGGTGACGCCGCGTCGAAGGCTGTGTTGCCGACGTTTTGACCATTCTGTCGTGGTCACAGACTACGACATGATCACGCACATGACTGACTGCGGAAGCCTACGACTTCACATAGAGTGATAGGTTCATGAGCTACGTTTTTCCGACTGTGTGGGGTCACAGTGAGGGCATACTAACCACTTCGTTGCATGGGGACAGTACCTAAAAGAAACGGCATCCACTGGGTGAGATGATCTGGCTCCCAACCTCTAATACAGAAGCTCACGCGCAACACCGGTCCAAAAAGAAACGTTCATTGTTCGATATGAGCTCCCAGACCGCTTGGACACGATGGAGGTTTGTTGAAACTGGCGTACGTCAGTGACTGGGCCTAGAGGAAGCAATCTCAGCTGTGGAATGTAACCACGTGTTTAAGGTTATAGGAAACGAAAGTCTGATTATACAACTATTAACGCCATTACGTCTATATAGGGCAATTAAGAAAAAAAGGTTAATTATTTGTGCTATCGATCGTGAGCCATTCATTAATTCTACTTTCCCCTTAATGCGTACTTGCGTAGTAAAGAAAAAAATATTTTGCAATGCTGCAGCGGGAAGTGGCGTTTTTTTCAGAACAGTTTTGTGGGGCTCTAATATCGGAAACGCTGATAAGTATTCTTGTTTTTACATATACATTTTATAGTTTTAAATTTGGCGCCAAGCATAATTTATAAGACCCACTGTGCCTAATCGAATCTTGGCTTGTGCGCCTCCCAGAGTTTCTTTGGAATACATTTTTATCTCTGTGGCAAACATTTTCCTCCCGTCAGCGCGCATAAATTTCCTGGACGTTTTTTATTCAAAGTTCTCACGAACAAAGACATGTATTGCTCTGTGACATCTCGAGACCCAGCATGGTCTAAGGATGGCGTGTTCAGAGAGTGACTGGGTTTTAAGAAGCTATAACTTAAACTTAAGTAGTAAATGATGCAAAATATTAACCAATCTCTTAATAAGAAGCTTTCTATTCACTTTATTTTTTTTCCAGACCACGCTCAAAATTTCCTGCTAGATAGCACTGTGACATACTCTTGCATTTCTTTCATATTTCCTCCTAAATTATTTATTTTCTGTTTGTTGTCTCGTCTTCTCTCTGGTATCAAGCATAAACTCGTAAAATAAATTTAGGGGATCCAGAAAAATGGCATTTAGTAGCTAACATTATGAAATGTACGAAAAGTAAAGAAAAGTAAAATAAAAAACTAAAGGACATTTCATTGGAGAGAAAATGGTTAAGAAGAGGAGGAGAAAAAGAGATTGAGAGGAAAGCAGAAGAGTAAGAGAACTAAACTGGAAACTAAGAGATGGGGAAGGAGGTCCAAAGAGGGAATAAAAAGGGAGGGAGATGGCGGAAATTGACCTTTCGTGATAAAAGAGGAAGGACGAAAGAGAGAGAGAGAGAGAACAAGAAAATGATGAGCGAAAGAAAGTGTAGAGACGAGAACGGGGAGAGTAGAATTGAAAGACAGTGACACTATGGGGAAGTAACACAAGAATGGGAGGTAAGTTGAAGAAAAAGAAAGCGAGGAAGGATGCGCAAATTGTTCGAGAGAGATGTTTGCGAAGAATGAAGGGCAGAGAGCTAGATGGAGATGAAACTACTCTTCAGGTATACATATGTGGGGCGGTGTCAGAGCGAGGGAGAGAGGAAGCCAGAGGGAGTATCGCAGCTCCTGCTGGCGCCGTCGCCTGTCTCGTGGAACCCCCGCGGGAGCGCGCGGCGTCGCTGCTAATTGGCGCCCGCCGGCCCCGAGGTTCGACTCGAGGACTCCCCGGGGTGCGCGGTGCCTTGAGCCGAGGTAGCAGCGCCTGGGGGAAGGCGCGAGCGCTCCGCCCGAGAGGTGGCTAGGCTGAGCAACAGCTTAGGCGCGAGGGTTCTCTCGCATAGGAGCGTTCTCGGTAAGGACGCACTTTTGCTACTAGCACCGCCGACGTCACTGTCAGCAGAATGCAATTCTAAACGGTAGCCTTCGCAGTAGGCCACTGGGACTGAGCTCAACTGTTATTATGTTGTATATCGGTCGGTGGCGCCTACAGCCATGTGGTTCACGAATCCTTCCTTTGTAACGGTCAGTGGCATTGGGGGATTGACATTCGCTTCTCTGCCCATTTAAAGTTCTGATGAGGGCGTCTGGCGTGGAAAAGGTGGCTCAGGGCATCAATTAATGTCTCTGCAGCGGGAGATCCTGGAGATCCACTCCCTACAATGGCAGAATTTTCGAAATTAGCTACAAAGCTAGCTTGAATTCGTCCGCTGTCTGGAGAAGAATTCTATCAACCGGTAGCTCTGATCGTTATTTTAGCGTGGTGTCCCCCATAAACGCCAGGCGAATGACAGAGTAGTACTCTAACAAACGGGACATGAATGTAGCGCGATCTTTCCTTCCTCTTTTCTTTTCACACCTCTTACTTAAACACACCTACATTCACATACACTACATTGCTATTCATGTCAGGAGCATAGAAATTGTTCCGGCTGGGGTTGTGCCCAGCCGATGGGAGATGTGTGCTTTTGGAAAATCGACGTTGGTTGGCGCCGGATTTCTCCAGCCAGCGGAGCAAGATCTCCAGCACCCCCACGATAAAAACCTTCACTAATGACCTAAGCAGTTGACGGGCCCGTAATTACTAATCAATCACTCTAAATTGTAGTCTTCACACCAGGCCGCACCACTGAGCTCATCTGTTTGCATATTGACTGCATTGCGGCCGCCGGCACCAACAGCGAATGACTCACCAATCCTCCCTTTCTAACGGTTAGTGGCACTGGGCGATTGACATTCGCTTCTCTGCAAATTGAAAGCCCTTGCGGAGGCGTCCTTCCCTACCTCCAGACGAGGCCGCCGCCCACGTGGAACACCGCCAGTGGCGTCGGAATGTCTAGTGGGTTGCGTGGACGCGTGCCTCGTCTGGAGGTAGGAAAGACGCCTCCGCAACGGCTTTCAATGTGCAGAGAAGCGAAAGTCAACCACCTACGAACTCGTTCCCGACGCGACGATAGCAGAGCTTTTCTCCAGGTTTTAGGGACTCTGAAAATGTAGTTCGTGAGAAGACTGTTGTAACTAAGGTGAGTTCATTAAGATCTCTGCATTTCACATATATTCAACATTCCGCAAATCTCCTATATTCAACATTCGATATTTTAAATTTTATTCCTTTTCTTTTCTTATTTTTTCCATTCTTCTCTTGCATTTTAGAATGATTGATGAATGGAATTATTCTTGATTGTTTTAATTTATATTGAAGTAAATGTCTAGATTTATTTATTCTTTTTACATACCGTTGACGGAATTTACTCCTTTTTCCTTTTACAAAAATTCTCCTAGAAATTTCATTCGAAAAGATAAACCCAAGTATTTATTATGGGATTTGATACATTAACAGTTATCGTCAAATAATTAACTTTTAAATTAATATTTTTAATTTAAAATGTCAAAAGCATTGAAATATGAATTTAGGCGTTCGTTAAAGGTAAATTAGTTTAAACAATCATTTATTTTAATAATGTAACATCTTACCATCGCCGAATCTGTGCATAAATTATCGCTGATGTTTTTAAAACTCATTTGTAAACAATATTAGAAAGAAATTGGGAATCGTTTGCTATAATATGTCCAGATACGTAGAAACATTGATGAAAAATATTTTTAAAAATGATTAAAATAGAAACAGTATTCTCTGCACTAGAATTGAGTTAGCCGCTGTTAAATGTACAATGAACTCTCGCATATCAATATTTGAAGGATGTAGTAATTCTTCTGCAGTCTACACATTGACCTCTAAACCACCAGCACATTAACCGCAGACATCAGATGTGTCTTAAGATCATCGGAAAGGGTGTCGAACTTTTGATCGCTTCCACCTTTACGACGTCTTCCACATTTTTCCTTTCATCACTACGTCACCCACCCTTTTGCATATTAGGTCCTAGTGACAACGCTATATAAGTGCACTGAAAGGATAGGTACGCTGACTCGAGAGTGAAGCACCTAAATTATGTACAGTATTTTAGTGGTGCTGTACCATATTTTGTGTTTTCCGTGCGTGAACACGTGACGCAGATAAATAATTTATTAGTATCTTAATGTTGGTGTATTACAATGATTTCTCCGTGCGTGAACATGTGAAACAACTAAATAATTTGTCGGAATTTTAGTGGTAGGGCAATACATTGAGGATTCCGTGCGCGAACATCGTTCTGTATGTAAACGGCGCCAACAACCAAAGCATGGCGTGACAAAATTCACCATCATGTTTCTGGGATCTGATTGTTGTTGCACGGATGACTGATGACTACTGATGTACTCACTCGCGTGAGTACATAGTAGAGACCCCCTTGAAGATGTTCTTGAATACCTACATTTCCTATGGGTACTTCAATGCTCCTTAGAACATTGGAATTTGGAGAAGAACATTCCGAGATGGCGCCGACAACCTGGCGGGTGACAAAGGCTGACTGATGGCCACCCGACGCCCGCCGCTTG
>BOPP01000101.1:287287-326187 GCA_017312745.1 Gryllus bimaculatus
ACACACACACACACACACACACACACCACCCTGTCCGCTGCCGCGCCTGCTTCTGTTCCCACCCTGCCCCCAGCCCTCCATCCTACCCTATCAATCACGACCTCGCCACTGCTACCGGTCATCGCTCCTGTGTCCGTCCCTGAATCCACTCTCACCCCCGCCGCGTCCCCGCGTCCCACTCCACCACCGCAATAACGTACGCGTCATTCTTTACAAAAGACACTGCGTGACAAGGTTATCTGCTTTTCAAAGCTGATTCGAAGGAAAATTGCTGGCGGCACTTAAGAAAATCTCGACACTGCGCCTTATGAAAGCCCTTTCTTCACAGGCGAATATTTCTGATGCTACGAGGTCAAACGATTTTTGCTGCCTCATGAATTAATCAATAAACGGGGAACGTTAATGAGTCCGTCTGTTGTATTTTTCATGTCATTCTGTCCCAGTTGACATTTCAGTCCATCGCATTCTTTTTCACTTAGATGAGTTTGTACGAAATATTAATATTTCAAAGCCCCTCAAAAAGTGAAAAAGAAAAATTAGATACTGTGAAAGAGAACGTTTACGTTATTTCTTTACTTTGACTACTGTGACAGCGTCGGCGTAAACCTTGTTTTGAAAATTTTAGTAGTTTTCACGCAACTTTAAGTGAAATGTGGGCAATATTAAAACAAGATTTCTTCAGAAACCGCTCCCAATTGTTTCGTTATTTAAGATCGCATCAGGGTCTTAGTCATTAGCGACCATTATTGCTTTTAACGGTATGGTAACTGTGAGGATGATACGATATGATTATGATAGGGGGGTGAAAGGACGAACACAATACAACCATGCCCGTGGCGGGACTCCAACCCGCGATCCTTCGGTCCAAGATCGCTACGGCACTACTGCCTTAGCGATCTCGGCCACCGGATCGGCGCTTTCAAGTTTTTCTTTAAACTTTTTTTACGGATAGTGCTTAAATGCACAGTATAAGGTGACATAAATGCCATTTTGCTGTATTTTTTCGTCAAAATATGTATACATGTTATTTTTTGCGTATCTCTCTCTCGCTAATATTTACATTTCCGTCAATTTTTATACATAAACGCATTTTGTAAGTAGAAATGCATTCAATAATTTCCAATAAAGCTTCTACAAGACTCAACTCTTCTGAAAAACTGACTTCAGAATTTCACTATTTCAGAAATGCTCAAAATGATTTTCTCAAAAATGGCTCAAAATTTGTATAAATGATACTGTACATAAAACCAGACTTTACTGTCTATAATATTCTTACGTCTTATTTACGTTCTACCATTTGGGTAGCAAAAATGAGAAAATGTGAAAAAAGTACCTTTAAGCGGATATAGATGGCAGCTGGATAGAGGTTGGGACAAAACCTAAAGCCAGATCCACATTAACGAGTTTAACAAAATGAACTTTGGCGAGAATGTTTCTGACATTCTGTAAGACCATTTTTAATTGAATGTCCAAATTAGTGATCCAACACAAAATTATAGAAACACTGTATAATTGAAAATCGGTATAAAAATGATTCCACAGCTATCTTGTTTCGTGTAAGTTCTATATTATAATTAAATATTCAAAAGTTATATTCATCTCAATCTCGGAAGCAGAAATTATCTCAGTTGCAGAATAGATATTTCGCGAACGAACAATCATCTCGTAAATTAACTCTCCATTGGTGCTTCTTAGCTAATTTCAGTATCTTTTATCTTTCCACTTCGTTGGTTTTAATAAGATGACTTAGCGAACAGCATTTGGACAGCTACATCTTAAAGATATCCGGCAGAAGTTTCTTATGCGATCTGTACAAAAGGGGGTTTTCCCTACAAAATAACGTTTCGAGACGTCAGGACAAAAAAAAAGAAGCTACGAGCAGAAGTTACAAAGCGAGAAATGTCTCCAAGTTTCCACTTCATAATTTGTTATTAGGGCTGGAATTCGGGCAGTGGCAGGCGACATAAGGCTAAGGGTGGTAGCCGGAGGCGTGGTAATGAAACGAAGAGACTGGGAAAACACGATCCAGAGACACGGCCGTTGCCTTTTGTTAGGAGTTCGGGCGGGCGAAATTTCGTTCCTCTTCGTCGAGGGAATATTTGAGATTGGTTTCCTGTGTTCTCCGGTACTGAAGAAACGAGGAAGTACGAGCCAATAATTAGACGAAGTTCCCTGTCTTTCATTTATCCTCGGACTGAACCCGAGAACGGAAAAGTAGCGTCTTTGTCCGAGGGCGCTGGGGGATCTTTTCTCGCCGCGTGTGGAGTGTCAATGTAGGATAGGGTTGGGATTGTCCTTCTTGATAGGGCTCTCTTTCAGCCTTTTACAGCCATATCCAAGGCCTGCTTTGCCCGACAAATCTGCTCTCCCGCACTCTTCACTTTGTACCAGACAGTCGCGAAGCAAAAAGCACGTTTATTTTTCACGATAGTCTGTTTTTTTTGTTACCCCCTATCCTTTCACTGATTTTGTTAATATTCTTTTGTGACGTATTATTACACTTGAATTAAATGCGTAAATGCCGTAGCCTGTATGAAGTACAATATAATCCAAATGGATGGCACTATGCTCATTTTCGTTATATTTTTCGCCTAAAAGGTTTCACAAACTTCTCTCTGGCATAATATTTGAAATGGGTTTTCTGTTTTATGCGTTATGAAAGAAAGAAAAAGAACGAGTTGATAATTAATTAATGGTGATTTACTTGATTAATTTGAAATGTCGCTTACATAGGAGTAAGTCTCTTACATAGTCGCTTAAATAGGAGTAAGAAGTTTACATGGGAGGAGAGGTTAGCCGAAATTTCCAAACGAGTAGTTCTAATGACTTCTGGAAAATGTTAATGTTTTTATATTCAAATTTTGAACAAATATAGGTTGCACAAACCTGAACATTAATTGCATAGCTGATCATTTTTTAGGCCTTGCCAAACCTTGTGAACTGTGTCTGACTTCCATTCTCACCAGCAGGGTAACAACATATCTACGGTCTGTCACTTTAACAATTAATTTGGTCGTTAACTGGATAAACGAACATAAACATGGACAATTAGCGTGTCTGAATTTAATAATAATAATAGAAGATGGTTCAGATAGAAAAAGTTGAACTAATAATTATATTTTTATTCAGAACTAGCGTAGCACGGCGGATGCCTCTTTCTTTTACCTTCTTCCTTTCTCTCCGTCTCTCTCACCGTTCATGAGCCTCTTTGTCTCCGTCCTTCTCTCTCCGTGCCTCTCTTTCCTCGCCTATGTCTCTTTCCCCTCTCTCTCTCTCCCTCACTCCGTCTCTTTCCCTCTCCGTCGGTCTCTCTCTGTTTCTCTGTCTGAGTCTCCTCTCTCTTCATCTGTATCTGTCTCTCTGGGAGAAATTTCGCAATCGCAGGGGAAGAATATGCAGTGAATACGTTCTTAATACTCGTACTTCAGGATGCGGCGGGTTGCGGACAGCACCGTTGCGTAGAGAGCCCTGTTCAGGGGCGCTTGAGACAGCGTAAAATTAACATCAAAGAGCGTCGGTGTGCGTAGGAATAGGCAAATTCCCATCGTACTTTGTCCATATTCTTCCCACAACTGCAAGCAATAAGTTGAGAACATATTTATTGCAATCGGGTGGACATTACAGCAGCGAATTAACTCCAAACTCACGAAGAAATTTTGTATACATAATTAGCTGGAACCTCATAAATAGGATGCCTAGTGTGTTTTAAGTGAGTATGGACACATCAGGGACGTTTGTGTGTGAGTGATAGATGGAAAATATGGAAATGGATGCACAGTTCGCAACATGAGGCCGATTTATGTTAGTTAAGTACAAACAAATGGCATGAGATAATTGAAGAGCACGGTACAGAACTGAAGCCTAGGAGCCGTTGGAAAGAGAACTTTGTGACTTATCGGTTATCGACAGGAAAGTGAGGTTAATGTTTTCGAGTAGGGAGGGAGGTGAATGACCTGAGGATGAACATATGTGCTCGAAACTGGAATATAGTTTTATTTGAAGTATAATTTTCAAGAAGTTCGAAAATAAGTAACACAATGAGTTGTTAGGAAGTACACTTTGTATATATATATATATATATATATATATATATATATATATATATATATATTAAGTGGTGTCGGCAGAAAGACGCTAGCACTAGAAACGGTACATGGGGCTACGTAAGAGTACAAAGTGAGTCGTGACGATCAGCAAAGAACAATGCGCGACGATCAACGAAAGTAAGAAGGACACTTGATATTTTTTGGATTCTGATTCTAAATTTTCAAGACCAAGAAAGAGCAAAACAAAGTTTTGTTGTTGGCTTAAATAATAACAGTAATAATTATACAACGGTTGATCGAGCGATGTCTTTAGTTTACCGGAGATGTCTTATTTAAACAGTGTGTGCTCACACATATAAATGATTTTTTATGTATTTCTAAGGTAAAGGTGTGAATATTACAAGTAGATTTTTGTTGCAATGATTTGTGCCAATAATGTTTTAATAAGGATACTTTTGTGTTCGTATTATTGTTTAGATAAAGAATAATGATCAAAGGTAATCACGTTACGTATTGTTAGAATAAATGGCCTGTTTTGAAACAAAATTAATGAATTAATTCTTTTCCCGTGATACTCAAATTTCAATGATATTCTCGAATCATAGTTTGGCAATGTCGGTTTACGAATGCAAGATGTCACGATCATAGGACAATTAACACTTTTTGAATCCACCCGTGGGTAAAATTGATTAGCGATTACATGAATGGAATATTGGAAATGTTAAATTAGGTAAATCAATAGAGAACTAACAACCTCTTAGCATACAAGGAGTTGAGAATAGAAGTGGTTCAAAATTAAATCTTATTGTGGATAAAGCTAGTGGATTATGGGATGGGATCATAGATATTGAAAGTTGTTATGAATTGGCGAGGGATGTACCTTTCCAGAAATGTGACCTACAACTTTTTATTTCATACTACATCCCATTTACATATTTTTAATTTTATAATTGAAATATGCCTTCTCAAAGCACGATGCTAAATATAGAGGTCAATATAGTCCTCAAGGGTTGTTGCAACATTCTCGGGGATGACTCGAATAAAAACGGCTCCGGAATTAATGTACCGTTCTGTTCCATTTTGCATCTTAGTCTGCAGCTCTGATTGTTATTAGCTCTATTAGCCGATGAAGAGAAAACAAACTGAGTTTGGTATTTGTTATACCAGCCATGTGTGGATAAATTATTTTTGAAATAACATCTTCTGATAAGAAAGAAAACCGATATACAACCTAGAAATACCATTTCTTGGAATACGTGTACTCATACACCATCTTCAGCTACAACTCTTTTTGATTTGATTTTTCCTCATTGGACTATTAAAATACTTAACTGACGCCTTCTGTTAAAGAGTATATTTTTGTGCCTCTATTGATTAACTTGAAATAACAGTACAGTACTACGAAAAAATTAAAATGCAACTCCGAATAATATAAAAGCAATTGCGGGACGTTCACTGCTTTTCTATTCACTGCGCAACGAATAGAAACGAAAGATATTTAAATTTTGGAATTATTTACATTATATTTTATTTTGTATTTACTTTTATATTTGTTTTTATTTTTGTGTTTATTACATTTTGCAGACAATTTATTCATTTCATAATATGTTTACTCTAAAGACAGTCGGGCTAACGAAAACTACTTACAAAATAAAGAAAATCATTCCTAGGTAACGGTGGTGATGCACTTCTAATGAATCAAGAATCCACAAAACTTTTAATACTAATGTATTAAAGTTATAAAAGTCGTCTTTAGTCTGCTGAATATTTTACTGGAATAAAAAGTTAATAATGCTTTTCCTGACCATCTTCCCCGGAATTGAAGAAAAGGATGTTTCTTCTGAGAACATGGGTTGTAAGCGGGGCAGCTCGAGGCGAAGACAGTCTCGGACGGAAATTCTCCGAAATGTCGTCTTTCTCCCTCTGCAGATGGAAATCCTTCGTTCGAATGATAAAGGCATAAATCCTTCACACTTTTCTTCAAGCTATATAACTGATTTTATTAAACTTCAGCACGTTTCCCGCAACGAAGGAATTAAAGGGAATGGTCCCCAATTTTCAATATTAGACTGAGAAGATTCCAGCAAGTGTCTGAAGGTTTTCACCGCGGAGAATTTCACTCGAGCATTATATTGAAGTTTTCAAGGCGAGCTGTTATTCATAAATTTTTTCATGAATTAGAAAGCTCTGTGCATTTTAACTGTTGTTAACGGAAATTAAATTATATACGTGTTGCATAAATCTTTCAGTACTTCCATCAAAATTACGAGAACAATCAAATATACGTAAGTTCATTTTTTAAGTAATGAAAGTGAAGTGATTTTACCAAATTTTCGTAATTTGATATAAAAAATATTAACATTCCTTCAATTATTCTTAACATCTGCGATGTCTTTGTAAGAATGTAGAAAGTGAATTGAGATGTCTGGAAACACATGAAGTACTATTTAACAAGCCAGAAATTATTTGATCGAGCCTTCAGGATGAAATGTAAAGTACTTTTATTACAAAAGTTTTCTTATAATAAATCGTTTATGCTCTGTTTTAATAACTTATTTTCTCCTTTCACCAAAATGAATACACATTTGAACCCAATTATCAAAATCTGATAAATTATTCTCTTATTATAAGAAAAGAAAGGAACTCCCAACGCTAAGGAGAAAAACGCTCTTCTCTCTTCTCCATGCAATCGACGTAAAAACGTGAACCATTGCGAATTTGGTTTAATTATTAACTTGTGCTTCTGCCTTTTCTTCAACACTTAAAGACAATGGAAATTGATCTCTAATCCTCTGAGAGAAGATAGCCAAAAACTCTTAAAAACTAACAAAAGAAATCTCATATGTTCGGTGGTAAGTGTAAGATTAACTGAAGTATTACCTGAGTTATCATTTATATACGTTTATTTCACAATTCATAAGGAAATACAATAATTCCTAACAGTCATATTTCTCGATTGGTTATCAAAATCGAATTAAAGGACTTATTGAAATAACAAATATCTACGATACGATGTTTATTTCCCGCGCCCTTCACATGTTGATACGTTTCAGAACTGAATACAAGGTGCCGATAAATTAAAAATTGATTGTAAATTCTGTAACATGGTAAAAGTTTTTGATCTGGCACTGTTTAGCTGTCATTAATCAAGAAAGTATACTTTAGGTATTTATAATAAAAAATTAAATTTATTAAAATTATTACTTATTTATCGTTTTTGTGAAGTTTTAGCACATGTTCTTACGAGGAAATGGTTCTCAATTGGACCGATAATCTCGTATATATTCAGCTACTATCATGTGTTGAGGAGCCACAGATTACGCAAGATGTTGCTATTTTCAGGTACCCATTTTTCTTTTGCTTTTCTATCCACTCTTAGGCCGGGTCTAATATTCTGCTTGCCGGTTCCGGTTGCAATATTCTGCGTATAAAGTTCTCTTCCGGAAAGTAATACGACTCTTCAAGTGCAAATGTTAGGCGGTCATCACCAAGGTTACTGCTAGGTGAGCTACGTGACACTACGGGCACCGAGGTCTTAACCATTTAATGGACTTTTGGGATAAGATCTCACGTTGAACTCAATTTACCCACTTTAAAAGTTTATTTAACAGTAACTGCTTCGATTCTGTCTTTTTTGAACAGATGGTTTCCCTCTAGTATAATTACAGTATTGGGCATATTTGAAGGTTTTTGAATCTATTAGGGGTCAAATGCAGGGCCCATCCCCGACGAGGGCCGGTATGGGAGGTGGTCGCAAACTTCATAAATCGCAGCCCATACAAATGGGCCGGTGCAAAAGTCCCTGTGCCTGCTGTCGATCGATGCTTTCGTCACTCGAACAATTGCAACCTCAGTCTTTCAAAATCAATCTCTCTCTCTCTTTTTATCTCTTTCTCACATTCTCTCTCTTTCGTTCTCTCTCTTTCTCTCTCTTTCCCTCTCTTTCCCTCTCTTTCCCTCTCTTTCTCTCTCTTTCCCTCTCTTTCCCTCTCTTTCTCTCTCTTTCGTTCTCTCTCTCTTTCGTTCTCTCTCTCTTTCGTTCTCTCTCTCTTTCGTTCTCTCTCTCTTTCGTTCTCCCTCTTTCTCTCTCTTTCTCTCTCTCTTTCTCTCTCTTTCTCTCTCTTTCTCTCTCTCTTTCTCTCTCTCTTTCTCTCTCTCTTTCTCTCTCTTTCTCTCTCTCTTTCTCTTTCTCTTTTTCTCTTAGGTTAATTACGACGTTAGGCTCATAATTGTAAGAGAATCTTAGAACTAGCAATGCTGCAAAATGACTCATTTGACTCGAGATCTATGGAAAATATGAAATTCAATGCCATATCATACCGGAATGAATTTCTATAATTTGGCGTATTTGTGTCTGTTGTTTCTGGGCATATCAAAGTGAAATTTCTGGTCATTTGGTTCGAATTGGCTGCCATGTATATTATTATGTTATTGCATATTTGTGCATATATGGTCGATTTTTCCCGATGGTGCATATTCACGTAAAAATAGGCGCATGTTTTGCATGTTTCGTTAAAATAGAGGTTAATCATTAACACGTTTCAAATTTTTATAGCATATATTTATTTGTTTGTGTTTATTGATTAGAAGGAGCATGTCACTGTTTGTGTTTTTGTCTTTTCTATGCATGATAAAATACTTATGCAAAGGTAGGATATTTTTTATATATTTTTTTTAAATCTGAGAGAGCAGAAGAAATGCAATAAAACAATCAATGTACGTTACATAGGGGAATATAATATTGTTCCTTCTGCGAAGTAAGATAAATTCTATTGTGTAAACACAAATACATCTCTTTATTGCAAGAATTTTTCCCTGAAATTTTATCAAGAAATGTTTATACGGAAACTATACATTGTTAATTTTGATTGCATATTAAAGAGCACATTTCAGAATTTTTAGGTTATAAATGCAACTTTTGAAAGCTTGTATGTCAAGACTTTTTTGGGCAAAAAATACCTACTCTTAAAATCACATATCTTAGTCTATTGTAACTTCCATATCTCATTAAAAAATTAATCTGAGAAGAGCTAGTAGTGATACTAATATTCCATCGTCTATTAATAGAATTCTCCCCCATGGGAAACTGCCTTGTGGAAGAACTGAACGTGAGACTGGAGAAGCTTGCGTGCTCCTTTGAAATCAGGGGCTATGTCGGAGATAGCGCAGCTAGTGGCAGTGTCTCTCTAGCCGGATTAGCTCTGGAGGAGAAGCCAGACGAAGGTATCAGGCGAATGATTTATCAAGGTCATTGAGGCTATTCCCATTCCTGTAGGTTTCGCAGATGTTACTTAATTTATTCCATTCTTTTCTTGGAGGTAAGCGTGATGTCTCTCTACCCTTAGGCGATATGGAAGCAAGCATCTCTGGCAATTTATAATTCTACTGTACAGGACTTAAACAGATTTCAATAAAACATATACATCCGATGTGTACATCTTAATGTCTTGTTTCTCCACGGCTATCCAGAGTTTATTTAACGGAACAAGTTCAAGACTTTTCTTAAATCTATGAATATTAAGTGAGTTTCTGAATTATTGGCAAGCCGTTAATCGGTCACTTGATTTACTGAAATAGCAGGACATATGCGTCCACCTCTAAAACCGCTCTGAAGTTCCATATCCAAACGATCTTCTGCCATTATTTCTCCCTTCATACATCTATTGTACTGTTGGCAGAGAAGTTTGATAAGTTTTTAAATCCTAGGACTATTTTTTACAGCACTAGGTACGCTGCATTTGGACCCTGCGATTTTCCGTGTTTAAATCTTCTAAGGGCCTTTCAATTTAATTTATTGTAATATCTTCCACATAATTTCCTCTATCTCCATATTAATATCTTAGACATTGCTAAATTATTTTCTGTCTACTTTTGTCAGTTTTTGATAATATTATTTCCATTGTAGTAGATTTATAAGCAAAAGTCTAAGTATTATTTTTATTTTTGCCCATAGATATTTCTTAATACCAAGCAAGTTTCTCTTGCTTGGTATTGCCAATGAATTGATGATTTTTTCTAATTTAGTTTTCCAATCAGCATTTTAAGGTTTTATAATTTCATTGTCAGTTTTTCTATTTATTTTACTGTATATTACTCTGTTAACATCATCTTGGGTATGTAATAATTTCCGATAAGAATTTTATTTCTCTTTTACTTAATTTTCTAAAGAATTACTTTAGGATATAACAATTTTTCCACATTATCACTTTATGCTTATCTAAGGTTCTCATAAGGAGCTTCATGTATAGCTCCCTCTATTCACTCATTGAGAGATTGGGAAGTTTGGTTTGATAGCTTTTTACTTTGGATAGGAAATTTATTGATGGGTCGCTTAGAAGGGAACATTTTTTTAGGATTAGTTTTGATTAATGGGGCATCATGAATAACATTGTGTTGGGTTTTGTTCACAAATGAATGCTACAATTCTGGCCCTCGCAAATAATGAACTAAATAGCATTATCCACCCCCTATATACTCTGAAGTCTCTCACCTTGGCTTCGTTGTTGGGTGTGTGAAGTGCATAATTTATTATTGGTCTTATTGTTGCTATTATTCATATAAATTTGTGAATATCCTTATGTTCAAGGCACTCATTCCAAATATATGCTATATTGCGTATACACTTCTATCAGCATTTTACCATTGTTCTCGGTTACCTCACCTTCTGACCACATCATTTTAGACGTGCCTTTTCCAAGTTAATATATATATATATATATATATATATATATATATATATATATATATATATATATATAATTGCAATATATTTTTCAAAAAAAATCGTCATTTGAGGCTTACCTGCAAAAACCATCACTGTTCCTTTAATTTTAAAATCCAATGTTAAAATATCCTCATTGATACATACCTAACTCATAATATTATTTTATATCATTTAGATATGGGGATGTATCTCTTTTCTGTAATTTCTTTGTTTGCCGCACTAAATTTAAAAATGTAATATTTACCATAATCTATCCCTGGATTTTTTTTCCATTTCCTTAATACATCAATTTTTACATCCATAAAAAGTTTTCGTTTGATGTGTCGTTTCCTGCACGTTCTGGTTATACGTTTCTGGAACAATTAGTAATCCAGCATTTGAACAGGTGTAGGGGCGTTGACTGTACGTCCTAACCTCCAACCTGCAGAACCGGATATTTCTTCTTCTTCTAGCTTACCTTCCGGTTATGAGAACAATGTGGCGGCGACATTCTTATGCAAGTCTCCTTTGTGCTTGAATGGGGCTCTTACATACCAAAGACGGTCTCGCGTTGAGGGACACGCCTATAAAATATGTAAACTTAAATACACTCTAAGGCTATCCCCAGTATTTGAGTAATCAGCGTGTTGGAAGTTGAGCGCGAAGGCAGTGATCCCGCGACGGGGGCAGTGCCCCGCGGAGGGTTGGCGGGTGGGGAGGGGAGGCGGGGAGGGCGGGGGTCTGGGTGTGAGCGCCATAAATCACGCGTGCTGCTGCTGCTGCGGCGGCGGCGCGACGAGCCTCGCCGCCGCGGGCGGCGCAGATGGCGAGCGGCCGTGGGTGGGATGAAGAGGAGGGGGAGGGGAGGCGATGGGAGCCGGTTGAACGGAAAGGGTAAGGGGCGGCCACAGAAAATAACATGGGTGGGAGTGTAGTGAAGGAGCACAGGAGGCGAGGGTGAGGGGTGAGTCAGGAGGGGGAGGAAGGCAATGGGCTCGCGTGAATGGAAGGCAAAAGGAGGGGAGGCTCAGAACACAACTGCGGGAGGGGGAGGGAACGGAGATGAAGGTGTAATGAGGCCCCAGAGGTATCGAGCCGCGACTGGTTGTGACGGGGGAGGGGGAAGAAGGCGTTGGGGAGCCGGATGATTGGCAAGGGATAAAGGAAGGGAAGGCTGCAGAAAAGGAATCAGGGAGAGAGCGAGTGGGAAAGAATGTGAGGTAATGGAGGGGCCTAGAAGGCGAGCGGCAGAAAGAGGGATGGGGAGAGTGCCGCTAGGAGAAAGAGAGAAAGTGGAAGGAGTAAGGATCTGTGGAAAGAGAAGGGAGAGGAGATGGCGAGGGGAATGAAGGGTGAGGGGTGGGAGAGGGGAGGCCGCAGAAGGCGGGCGGCAGAAAGAGCGATGGGGAGAGTGCCGCGAGGGGAAAGCGAGGAAGAGGAGGGAAGCGAGTGTATGAGTAAGCATGTGGAAGTAGAAGAGGGGAGAGGAGATGTGGAGGGGAATGAAGGGTGAGGGGTGGGAGAGGGGAGGGGTGCGAGGGGGTGGGGGCGGCCGCGTGGACGTCGCGGCGCATCCATCAGCGGCGACGCCCATCAATCACCGGCGCCGCAGACGCCACGCGACGCCCCCCCCCCTCGACCCCTCAGCCCGCACCCCTAGCCACTCCCCGTCACCACGCGCGGTTAGGAGTAGGCGGCGTCCGAGCCACCTCATTTTTTTTTGTCGCTTTCCGCTAAGATAACATTAGACACAGGGTAATCGTTACTTATTAACAAAGCTTTAGAGCAAATTGGTTAAACGCCGTTATAAGTTCAAATATGATTTTTACATCAGAAGAAAACATAACATACAGCTCTAGTAATAATAATGGAAAGTTTCGTCGACTCCACTCTGTACTCTGCAATTCGAGAACGATTGAGTTACTCCTGTGGAACTGGTCCGCTTTCTCTCAGTCCCCCCTGAGAAACTGGCTTTCTCTGTTCCCCGTATAGTGGTAGTCTGCTCTCTGCCTCAGTTACCTCTACGGAACCGGTCTGTTATCTCTCGGTAATCCCTACGGAACTGGTCTTCTCTCTCAGTTCCACTTGCGAAACTGGTCTTCCGTGTTTCCCCTATGGAACTGGTCTGGTCTCTCAGTTCCCCCTGCGGAACTGACCTGCTCTCTTAAAATTCCACGTACGAAACTAGTTTGCTCTCTCAGTTCCTCCAACTGAACAGGTCAGCTGCCTCAGTGTTTCACGTACGGAAATGGTCTGCTCTTGAGTTTCTCCTTTGGAACCGACTTCGCTCTTTCCCACAAGCCCTGTATACCCCTCCGCCGGGGTGGGAGAAGCCTTTCCTCCTTCGCTGATGCCTAGAGGGTGTCGGGAAGATCATTCCCCACGTCGCCACCCGCGGTCGCCTACCGCTCCGACGGTGCTGCGCTCTGGCGCCTGGCCTGCGCCCCGCGCCACAACACGGTTGCGTTCTGGTACCGGCTCTGAAAGTTCACTCGCTGCCCGGCGACGGGGCCGGAAACACTCGACGGCGACATGTACTACAATTTCCAGAACTAAACAACCTGAAGGGTTGAAGAGTCGGCTAAATTAAGAACAACTAGAAGGTTGTAATTGATAAAAGAAACGTAATTCCAAAAAGAAAATTCCCCTAACCACATAAATCGATCCAAAATTACGATTTGAGCTGTGTAAGGAATAAAAATGCTCGTATTTTGAAAAGTATTGAAGTCCAAACTCGCACTTTGTACTTATTATATTTTTAGCCGCTCTATGCATTTTGTAATGTTTTGAAAAAATCGTCCTTTCGTATTTTTCTTTAAACTTCAATCTTTCGTTGTAAGCAAGCTAAGGTGTTGCTCTGACCTAATCCTTCCCTAATGGAAGATCAATTTATCAGTAATTTTTCTGCATTATATGCATTGAAAAACTGATATATATATATATATAATGTGTGTGTGTGTGTGTGTGTGTGTGTGTGTGTGTGTGAATATCAAGTACTGTGTTCTCGCAAATGTAAGACCCCTTTGG
The DNA here is from genome assembly GCA_017312745.1 of Gryllus bimaculatus. NCBI lineage: Eukaryota > Metazoa > Arthropoda > Insecta > Orthoptera > Gryllidae > Gryllus > Gryllus bimaculatus. The sequence continues at coordinate 301,064 of BOPP01000101.1, forward strand.
AAAAAACCGTTCTATTAACGTTGTTTAAGCCATTTTAGGAAGGCGCGGCAGCATCTCGAGGAGAATGAACACAGTTCGTGATTTATCAGTCCGGGGGCGCATGGTTTGCCGCTCTCGAGACCTCCCGCAAAGGAAAGCCGCGAGCGGGGGGCGGGGCGTGGAGCGCTGGGGCGGGGAGAGAAAATGGAGTTGAAGCTTCCCTAAGTTCTGCTCGCCAAGAGCGGCGGGGGGGGAGGAGAGGGAGAGAGAGCGAGGGCGCCCGCTTCTTTCGAGGAGTTTTCTCCGCTCTGTGGCCGTTCGGCCACTTGAATATTGATGACGATCGACACCCCTCCCCCTCCTCATCATCCCCCCCCCTCCCCTCTCCCTTGCCTGTTCCGGTGTTGGTGCTAGGCGCCGCCGCCGTAGCAATGCGGTCAACGGTTTCTTTGCGATCTTTTATTCTGCAGCGAAAGGAGACGGATCCTGTCTACAAAATGCGTCTGTAATATTTTTTTAACACGCCATACGCAAGAAAAACGGATTCTCCTGCTTGTTTTCCCTGTGCGAAACAGCTAATATTTTTCGCAGTGTGCGAAACATCCATTACGATTCGGTATTATCTTTCGTTTTGACGGCTTTGTTTATTATTTACAAACAATAATGTTACGATACTAACTGGAATCCATATACTTTTGTACAAGTAAGGTATTTATAGTTATTTGTTTAATTTATATTCCTTTACTTGATGAATTGCCTTTCGTTTACGACGTGTTAAAAATAGTATAAGCAACACGGGCGCGAGGTGATTCCCGCACTCGTCTCTTTGCCGACCTCACTACGCTCAGGCGACAAACTCGACCCGTGCGTGAATTACCTGCTTCGCGCTCTTGTTACGTAAACTAATATTTAGCAATATTGTCAGTTACATAACCGTTTTAGTGTACCGGATTAGGTGGTTCAGGACATCAACTTATGTCACTGCAGTGCCTATGAATGGGAGGCTCTGGGGTTTGAGTCCTGACGGTGGCAGGATTTCTGACACGCTATATAGCTAGTCAAAGTTAGCCGCAGTTTGGGGGAGAATTCTATGGCCGGCTGCTCTGATTTGTAGTTTTCCATGGTTTATGCTACCAATACTAAGCAAATGCCTCAGCAGTACCCAAACAGGCCATGGACGGTGCGTTATCTTTCCTTCCTATTATTTCTTCTATCATCCTTTCTTATTTACACACGTATATTTACTGCACTAAAATGCCCCACTCGCCGGGAGAACAGAGCTTATCCCGAATGGAGCGCTACCCCACTGTTTTGTTCTGGGCTCGGCAGCCCGGTACGGGCTTTGGCCGACCATAGGTGGCTCAGCATCTCGACCATGGGATAAGGAGTTCATGTGATTAGCACGGAGTCATCCTTCCACCGTATATACTGTTATTAACCGTAGGGTGGGCTTACTCATCGTTACAGAGCAATAATTACTGAGACATTTGTAAGGTAAGAGCACAGTTATAATTTTGCCCTGAGCGGGAATAGAACTCGTGGCTGGGCCGTGGAAAGCAAGCCACTGAGGTCTGGCGGTAACGCACTGATTTGGGAAAGCCTTTTGTAACCAAATAAAAGGTAGGCACCTCCTCTATTATCTAACTGGGGAATGCGTACCGCCACCTCTTGAGAAAAAGTATGTATTACACTTTCAAGTCTAACAACTTAAGCAGCTGACGTACCTGGAAACACGAAATACCCATTCATTTTAAGTGTCTAAAAGCAACCAGAGGAAATAAAACTGCTGTTAACCGCCGGCGTCGATTTTACGGTCCGCCGTCTAATAAGAACATTGAAAACAAATGAGTTATAAATACAGATGAGGGATGCTTACGCTAACTCTAGGAAGATACATTTATTTATTTTATATCACACATAATGTAAAATAATAAAATATATAATAAGTAATATATTAATATAAGAATTTCCCCTTCTTATACGAATATGCCTAACGACTATGTTTTACCCGCGTCAGTTATTTGATGGGATGATGTTAATATATTTTCACTTTTCGCTAGTGTACGTTACTCATTGATCAAAACGCATTACGCATTGGCTCATCGCCGGTAAGCTCAAAATAGCAATACACGATACCATAATGAATTTCGACGTTTGATGCTCATTCATCAATAGCTTGATTTATACCAATGAGCACTACAGCGACCGAAGCCATCATTTTGATGGCTACGTTGTATTCAAGTATTGTTATCATTCAAACCAAAAGTAGTAAGGCTCTGGGATTCGTGACTTGTAATGGATTTCTGAAGTAAATTATATGTGAAAGTCTCAAATATTTCATCAAACCTAACTAGTGCTATTCTGTCTTATTCTATCTTAAACCCCCAAAAGCCTTCATCTTGACGATTTGCCTGAATGCTGAGCCGTGCTTCTTTAGATTATTTTTGTTTGCACTATCTCACTTTCGACAAGTTATGCTTCCTGTCCTCAATGAAAACATTTGCAACAGAGTTCGACATGTCTGAAGTGTTGATATTAGAACCCACATGAGTAAAAAAAGCATTGAATTAGATATGTTTTACTCTCTCGCCTTACACATTTTTTCATAAGAAAATTATGTAATGGTGCGCCAGAAAATGGCGCATTTTCGTCAGAAAAACTCTTAATTCCGGGCTCTCGTAAAGAAAAAGTGCAAACCTACTGTTCCTAAATTTGGAAGAAAATCTTCTAACATGTGGTATAGCCAGAATCCATGTTTTCTTTATATCGAAAAATTGAAGTATTGAAGGCAAACGTCAGTCAGTCAATGCTTGCACCGAAACCGATTAGATTATTTTCTTCCAAGTCATCAAATTTCTTCACATTTAAGTAAATACTACTTCATTAACTTCAAATTTAATTATATTATATTCATCTGACAAACTTAGTTTTCGTTTTACAGTGATAAACCTAACGGTTCCAAATTATATTTCTTCTCGCTCTTACAAAGGTTCCTGCTATACACCGTAGTAGTACGGGTGTCGACAAGTTAACTCTGAGGATTTGAGTTCGAGCCTGAGAGTGGAGATATATTTTGGCTCCTTGAAAACACTTGTGTTAGTTTATGTAGTATTATAATATGGATGGGCGGTTAGAAATAATGCTAGAAAATATATGATTTTAAAGCAGCAATAGTTTGGTTTCAGTGAAGAGCTTTTAACCGCGCATGAAAACTCTGGATGGCTGCCACGTCGAAAACAATCTGAGTTGGTTTTACATCATTTCTGAGTATTTGAAAGAAAGATTTTGGTTGTGATACCAAAATGACGATCTACATACATCACACACACACACACACACACACACACACACACACAAACTTCATTACAACACACACACACACAAATTTTTGAATGTTCATAAACATACAAGCAAATGTAACACGTAACCATTGATACTATTCATTAGGCCACATAGCTTCCAGAAACAATACCATACACTTCAATTGAAAATTTGGTGTGAATATTCTTGATAAGATTTGACTACATGGCGTATAATATTGTTCTAAGAGATGACCCATCCTATGCGTTTAAAAACCATTTAGATATAAAATACATTTACCAATAAAGTCACCCGTGATAAGTTCCCGAAAAAAATACTTTTGAATGAGCAGAAGAATTTTAGAATGCATGAAATTGGAACCAAACGCAGGGAAAGGTACAGATATAGCAGTGCGGGATAAGATCACGATCATGCCGTGAGAGGCACAGTTATAAAAAACGTACTATAGACGCTTATTTTCGTCTTTAGTCTTTCTCGATTCCTTCACTCAGTGCACAGCCAATATAGAAAATATTTTGGTCGTCATTTCACAGTACGTAGAAGTGACAGTACTAATACAGATCAAATATTTTCAAGTGATTTACAGAGTGCTCAAAATAAATGTTACAAACCTTGTTGGGATGTATTAAGTCTAAGACACACCCTTTCGCCAATAATTAACATATAGTGTGAAATTTCGTATAATGAAGTTATAGTAGAATTCCGATAACCCGAGGTAGTTGGTACCTTGCATTACATAAAACTCAGATTACACGAAAAAAAGGAAAATGCAAATCGAAATTTTCAACTACAATGTATAACGTCAAATATCATATAAAATTTAATATGGAAATGCTATTAAAATTACAAATACATGCATACATTAGCCTGAACCGGTCACAACATTGTAGCAGACAGATTGACACTGGCAACGACTGCCGAACACGTGACCTTCGATACAGTGTTGCCAACATATCAAGAGCCAGCTCTTGATTATCGCTACATGTTTGGTGGCTTGATGCACATCAGGTAATCTTGGATTCCACGAAATCTAGGCTCGGATTCACACAACTCTATTCGTATGACTTTTGCCCCTGATTGGTAGGCAACCCAACATGAACTGGTGTTCGGCGGGCCAACGGAAACTCTTGGCTTCTGAACGTGACCTGCCAAACAACAACGCGTGAAAGACTGCCTTCTAATCAGGGGCACATGGCATCACATGTGTTCCTTCGTTACAAGAAGATTCCCACACATGTTTATTGGTAAAAAAGGATCATCTTTGAGTCATTTAGATGACAGACGTTCATAACATTTGTATACGTAAGCTTCCGCGGCTCGAATCCATGAATTCTCGGCTATCCGGGAGACGCCGCGTCGTTGGCTGGGGTGCCGACGTTTCGCCTGACATGTCGCAGGCTTCCTCAGGGCAGTGAGGAAGCCTGCGTCACGTCAGGCGAAACGTCGGCACCCCAGCCAACGACGCGGCGTCTCCCGGATAGCCGAGAATTCGTTCATAACATTTATTCTCAGACATTTTGTATAGTGCAGTGTGCCTTCTTTGCGTTAACTAATAACGCAGCAAAATCGTATTTCTGAAAAATGTTCGTATTCGTATCCGCGGATGTCTGTGAGAGAGGTGTTATGGAGGAGTTTCATGGTTTTGCGCGGCACCAGGGTTTCTTTTTCAACGTTTCTCAGATTGTGATATCTCTTCACCGTCCTCAAGCAAAAAGGATTTGAACATACACATAGGTTAAATCAGCGAGAAAATGGTCTTCTGTGCATCACTACTTTCATCCTCCATTTCATTCCTCCATCCTCATTTGTATACCATCAAGTATACAAATCCAAAATCTCAGAATACGTGCACGCCTCTAAAACATGATAGATATGCCATAGACATTACAAAATTAGACCTACGAATGAACACACTCTTATCCTCTTTCACTCAATTCAGAGCCTCTTAGGACCAAAAAATCAAGTCAAAAAATGTAAAAAAACGTTAAAACTGCCATCAGACAAATGCTACCTCTAACTAAACAGCAACAAAAGGAGGATAATATTAATAATGCTGATAATATTGTGGCCAGTTCAATTCCCTGAAAAGCCTGATATGCTTAATAGGAAGAAAATAAATAATTTAATAAGCGAGAAAAGATCGCCATATACTTATCGGGACTTTTCTTGGAAACAGACCTTTTCATCGGAGTATAATGTTGAGAAGATAGTGAAAAAAACCTAATGTATTCTTGGAAAATGGAGACGTTTTAGTATCTGCTGTAGTGTTAATAGAATTTTAAATTTCTGCTACTAATGCTATATATTCCCCGACCAGCGTGTCTCGATTTTTTTGTGAACCGATCCAAACTTCGTCGAGGCACGATATCCGCGCGATTGCTACACTTAAAAAATTCCTGGAACTATATTTTGCCAGAGGTTTTTCTCCTCCTATTTGATTCCTAGACTTTGCATCTCTTGTTCCATCTATAATTGTATTTTATCTTCAGCTTATTTATTTTACTCTTTTATCTTGAATGTAATAGCCTTTAGATCAAACACACTACGTGTTTTTGAAGTGTCTCAAGAATTCTTTACTCTGTTTGTAATTAATATTTACATATATTTAAAAGCTTTTATGTACATTTTTCTTGAAATGATAACACATCGAATGAAAAATGTAAAATTTAAGAATGAACGCTGATAGTGAAGAAAGGTGGGGCAGTGTTCAATAACTGTGTAAATTGATGAAAAATTTGTGAAGAAACATATTTGTTCAAAAAAGATCAGAATTTTGGTAACACAAGAATTTAATAACATAGTGTATTCTTTGTGAAATTCTGGTAACGTATTCCACATTTCATTTATTTCATCCCACGTTGTTGAGACAATCCATAAACCTTGTAACCCCTCCCAATCTTTATCGCAAACGATATCACTAAACCTCAATGCCTGCTTACATGCAACCCTACTTATCACCCCCTTCCCAGGCTTTCTTCCCAGTGACGGACTGAGCATTGATCTGGGTGGCACTGTGAAGCCTTTGTACTACTGAAACGGCAAATTGTACGAATAAACTATTGTTACGGTTTAAACGAACGTCTGGTTTCTCTCGAATCCAACTCCCTACCCTATGTGTTCACGTCAGTGCAAACCGTAGGATTGACGTCGCGTGTTTACCTGCTAAACGGGTGAATAGAAGAGTGGGAGTTTGCTGCTGCCATGGCAAGAAGTACATAGTTTCTGGCTTCAGTGTTGTTTTTTCTGAGATATAATTCGTGTTGGTATTGAGAAGACGTGTGGCTTCCACTGCTAAGACAGCTCGATCAGCTGAATTTCATGAAGAGAGCGGAATTTAGAGGGGAAAAAGAGAGAGAATGGAAGAGGAAGAGTGACGTAGAGAAAAAAGAAAGTAGGGGAGAAAGAGAGGCGAAAGAAAAAGCGAGAGGAAGAAAAGAAAGCGAGAGGAAGAAAAAGAAAGCGAGAGGAAGAAAAAGAAAGCGAGAGGAAGAAAAAGAAAGCGAGGGGAAGAAAAAGAAAGCGAGAGAAAGAAAAAGAAAGCGAGAGGAAGAAAAAGAAAGCGGGAGGAAGAAAAAGAAAGTGAGAGGAAGAAAAAGAAAGTGAGAGGAAGAAAACGAAAGCGAGAGGAAGAAAAAGAAAGCGAGAGGAAGAAAAAGAAAGCGAGAGGAAGCACGAGGAAGAGAGGAAGAGAAAGAAAGAGGAAGCAGAGGGAGAGAGGAAGAGAAAGAAAGAGGAAGCGACCGTGAGAGAGGAAGAGAAAGAAAGAGGATGCTAGAGGGGGAGAGAGAGAAAGAGAGGAGGATCTCTAGTCAAAAAGCAGTGCTTCAAATGAACGCGGCATGAGACCCAGAAAGCAAGAGTCGTCTCAGCTATTTCACCAACCCGATGCCCCACTGCACGCAATCAATCAATCAACCATCACCATTATCTACAGCCTGATTGGATGGTGTTCGGATAATGGGAGTAAAGTCATAAAAGTGAGTTTGAAGAAAAGGGCGAATAAAACTTCACGCAATCGTTGTAAAGCTGGAAACATTACAACGACATTCAATTCATTGGATTTTAAACGTTAATTGGTCAAGTACATTGTAGTTTTTACCATACAACTCGCGCCAAGCAAATTACTTTCATATTCACAAAAAATGAATTTTTTATGTGATTACTGTCGAATTTATCTAGTATTGAATCCTGTCCTATGGCCCACCGGCAAATACTTTTTATGAAGGAGAACGTAGGGGACCTCACACTTCCCAATCTCGGTTCAGGATGTATTGCAAGAGAAGGGAATGTGAAGGTAAGAGCGCTACGCTGCGCCGCGTATCGAGGCTCGTTGGACAAGGTGCTGCCGTAGCACACGCGTTAATACGATCAGTAAAGCACGTAATAGTGTTATGTGTAAAACACGTAAAAGAAATCATAGAACCTTCATATACCAATAATTTATTGTAACCGGTTTTGTAAAGTTGGAACATTGTCATTCCCAAGGGCCAGTATGGCCTTTCGCATGATGCTTTCTGCTACCGGCTTCTTTTGTTAATGAAGGGCACGGATAACGACATATAGTACAACTTGTAATGAAAGTAAGGGAACATACAGAACAGACAATGTGATAAAAATCGCCAATTATGGCCCCACTAAGAGTGATAAGTTTGGGCCTTCACGAATATCTGAACTTGTTTGTCCGTCTCTCTGTCTGTATACCTCGCTGACTGATTGCTTGTCAACCTGGATTATTAGCTGATTATCTGTGTGTCTAATTGTCTATTCCGTTGGTCATTTTCCCGCCCGTGATCACTTGCTCTTAAACCGAACTCTACATTTTTTGTAAAAGGAATGTTGTACAATCCACATCACTCTACTTGAGGACACGTAAATTGAACAATATTCTTTTAATACTGTTAATAACAAGATGTTTAGGCGTACACCCCTAAATATCTCACGCAACTAAGAAAAATAGGAATAATTAAAACAATTTTAGCAATAAACTTCATTTCAAAGTCTTCAAATATTATTTATACTGGAAATATTTACCCTAAAAATTCTAACGACGTTTATGCCATTCGTGTTTGAATTCCATTACCCGAAGGAGAAAAAAGTCTATTGAGCATCTTCTAAAACTTGTACCATCGATAACTATTACGAAATCTACGGATGCTTCATTGATGTTCTGTTGTTCAATAAACATCTGGCACACGCGCTTGTTTCGTTCGCAAACAACGAAGGTGAAGAGTGAAGCCTCGCGGAGGAGTCGTTTATTTCCCCCTTTGTAAGTACTTTGGTTGTTTCTCCCTTTGGTCGCGTTCCTGCTCTCCTTTTCCGATGAAGGGGCGGGTCATCTTAAAGGCGACCTCCTCCTCTGCAGAGAGCCTGCTCCTCAGAAGAGATCCTTTAGCTTTCCTTTGTTTCGCGTTTCCAGATACACTAGCATAAAAGAAATATAGTGCTTGGATTGACTTTCAAGACCGTTCATTAGGGGGAAATGTCGGATGCAGTTTATAGTATTTGAACTTAAATTTGATTTTTTGGGACCGATGAGACTGAGTGGATGCTTTTTCTCTATCTTGTATATTAGTATTCGTTTTCCGATTTGTGTCTAAGAATCCATTGTTACACATGTTAATAAGAAAGTAGCTAATTTATGCAAAATAACGACTAGTCGTTTTGTGGCTTCCATCTAGCAGACAACTGATGATGATGGCTAAGCCATTGAAAGCTGCTATTGCATTAAAAAAATATTGTTGGCAATGACAACATCTTTAATTATTTTTAAAATGCCAAAGATATCACACCACAACACCTATAATTTATGCAAGCTGAAAAATGTTTGTGGGTAAAAGTGTGAACATGCGTGACTGCGTCCATGCATGTCTGCATTTGTGGATTCAGTTTTGTTGCCTCAAGCATCAATATGGTTTGCAAATGAGTCGAATACAATTAGAACCGGGATCAGCGTCACTAAGGTTCGATTGTTCTCGGTGTTGAAACCATTAAGTCTGAGAATACTAGTTCCGACACTAATTAAACTGTGACTACCATTTTTTTCTAAATATAATGTATAGTAATGCTAAAACATCACTCATTTTCTCACCTGTATTTTTACGTGAAAGTACGCAAAAAGTACTCAAATTTTAAAAATTTTCAATTTCAATTTTCGAATTTTCAATTTTATTAAGGTATAACTCTATCTTTAATACTTTTGTTTTATGAACACTTCAAAAATTTCAACTTGAAAAATCAGGGGTTTTAACGAAAATGAGACCTGCATCATTCTCTTAAACGTCTTTTACATTATCCAAAAACAAATTTTAATCGACAACGAAGGAGCCATTTTTTGAAAATATTTAAAATGTCTCAACGTTTTCATGTAAAGTATCCCACAAAATCGAATTATCAGTTTCAAATTCAAGGGTCCATGTCATCAGCCAAATCAATTGCGAAATATCATTTGAAGGGAAAATCGGCTGAACGGTTTAACCACCAGCGATGTTCACAGACATTTAACGGTCATTTAAGACATTTTACCGTCATTCGATTTTTCGGTATCAAGTACCCACAAAACATGGATCCTGGCTACACCACGTGTTACATTTTTTCTAAATTTTAACACCTAGTTTTTTCTACTTTTCGATACCAGGTCTCTGTAATACGTTTTTCTGCCAAAAATTTTCGCGCACCATTACATTACTTTCTCTCAACTCCGTAGCGACAAAGTAAAAAAGAATCACATTCTAGGAGTGACGAAAGCGTCAACGTAATTTGAAATGTGCGTTATGGTAAAGTTGGTTAAGAAATTGGCAGGTAGAGTTCGTTCCGGTGGGTGTGAAGTGATTCCCGTCGAACGGAAGCGTTCTTTTCAACGAAGGCACGCGACTTGAGAGAATGAGCAAGCTACGAGATTGTACGTAATATTTCTATGCCCCAAGGTCGACCATATTCCGGAAAGCAAAACGCACACTCCAGATAAAAGCAGTCGTATGTATTTGTATACTTTATTTAGTACACAAATACTTATTAGGACGCAAAGATACGTCTCGACATCAATATTAAAGAGCTGATACGAAGGGGACAAGTACGACATGGACGTTCGAGAGCAGGGGCGAGGAAGACGTAAGGATTTACAGACGACAGATCACGTCAGATGTTTCCTCCAGCTGATGTACAAGAAAGACCGTTACCATTCGAAATTTCAGGTACATGCAGATCTCACACCAATAAAGTGAATGTAGTAAAATATTCAACTAGATAGCACGTAATTGGAAGATTGAAATTAAAAGAAAGCAGATGATCAGTCTGTCTCTAACCAGGGAGCAGTAAATAACCAATAACGTAACAGTAAATCTATTAGAAAAATGTATTGTAATTAAAGTGTGAAGAGTGAGAGGTTAAAGAATAGACACCAAAGGTTATTGATTTATGATTGGGCGTTTGAGGGAAAGAAGTGTACGACTTATACTGAACTGTGTGAAATTCTAATTATGAATTGTGTAGAGGGATTGAATATGAAGTTGCGAATGATCCGATACAGAAATTCAGATAATTATAGTTTCTCTTGGACTATGAGTAAACATGTGGAAAATTAAATTTGAGAATCGTAAGGTACAAGAAGGACAAATAACTGTGTTTGTTTCTTTATTGAGGATGAAATTTGTTTGTCCGAACGTTATAGAGACTATTTTTGGTTTTCAAAATTGAATACCAAGTGGACATTTCTGATGTTTGTGCGTATTGATTTAAATATTTTACAAGAAGGGTGTATATTGTACTTGTTCCTTAGTAAACTACTATCTATCTACTATCTAGTGGAGTTGAGCTTATAGAAAATTTTGAAAGTTTAATTTGAGTGATTGTGAAGAGAGTGCAGGGAGTCCACGATCCTGAATTTAGAATAAGTTTAGACCTACTTTTCACAAATGTACCGGCTGAACTATTAAACCAAACGGAAAGTCAAAATACCGATTCTAGACCTTATGTCGGGGTGCGCCTTCCGCATCGATCTAATTACTCGAGCAGAGCTGCCACTAGTATTCTAGAGGAATAATTAACAAAGACATCTGCTATCGGTATATAAATATGTCGCTGTTCTTCGGGTTGCAAAATCAGTCACCAGTTCGAACACGTTTTGCAGCATGTAACAAATGCCCGATTCTATTAACAATCATAATAGCATGATTTATTCCACGAGCAATGGAGCCGATAACGTTACATAAACAAACTGACAAGGCATGGTTTACCCCGAAAACTAAATTAAAATACAAATACAACTACTTGAAAAAAAAAGTTTCTGCGTGTTCGTCGGCACAAAAATCCAAACCAACCTCCCCTCATCCATGACAACGCAAGGCCTCGCGCAAGTCGGCGCACATGAGAGAAGCTCGCAAGACGTCAGGGAAGGTTCTTCCTCAAGAACCCTACAGCCCGAACGGATATCGCGCCTATGAAGTTTCATCTGTTGGGCGCAAAGGCGGATGTATTTCCCGGAAAGCACTACGTGAATGACGCAGGAAGCTCTTGATGCAGCATTCAGGCTCTGACACAGACCAGAAGAGAGGTGCCAAGCAGACATCGTGACGTAGGGCCGTAGTATTGAACATAGGTTCAGTTGAAAAATACGGATTTGTAGCCATCGGACTGGAGAACAACATGATGTATTTGAATCCTGAATAAAACCAACCTGCTTTCACAAAAAAGGTGCTGCATTATATATTGAAGTACCTTTTTAATTTTGGCTCTGCGGTATGACAATCAGTTATTCGATGAATTCTTTTCTTTCTGTGTATTATTAAACTTTATCCCTGTCAGACGAGAAACTTTTGAATTTTTTTTAGTGAAACGTCTTCAGCTTTTCACAAAGCTACTCATCTGGTAATATTTACAATTTGAAATGGGTAATAGGAAGAAATAAACGAAAAATATAAATGAGAGGATTCGCCGAACAAGTAATAGCGAGTAATTACTCATACTGTGATGGAACGAATGTGGTTATAATCCACCAATCGAGATTTCTCTTGTAAAACATGTCTATCTTTGTCACACGCCATTTTTAAAATATTTTTGACAAAACGTTGGACTCTTTAAGTCATAATTTTAGACAAGTATCGGACTAGGGAAGAATTCTAATACAGACCCCGCTCTTTGTAAAACTGTTGTTTCGCATCTTCACAGCAACAGTGGGTGAATCAGTGCGTGGTCAGGAGAGCAGACGCAAAGCAGTTTCGCATTTTGCAAGTTTTGCAGTCGCATAGCAATGCGAATTCTAGTACACGAAGATCACTATCAATGCCGTACCTCCGAATAAATTTTAATATGAATTAAGAAAAATTGTATGTATTTCTCAACTAATAATACATTTTACGAATCTGATGGATTCAATTTTTCCGCAACAGTGTATGCACACGTGAGTATCGTAGTTAAGCGCCAATGGTAACTCAACTGCAGCTGTTTTCGCACTCATCAAATGACGTTGCGGTTGGCCTCTCTCATGAGGTAATTTAAATAAGAACACTTTAAGTTCAAACACAAAGCAAACATAGTAATCGTGAACTCATGTAATTAGAATCAATGGGCAAATGTTACCTTCTCCATTTCACCGGATATCTTGTTCCTAACTTGAGAATCCCCGTTTAATTTGCTAAAGGACCTTCCCCAGGGATTTGCCAAGTTGCCAATATCCTGAACTCGCTACTAATTGGGTTTCAAACTCGAATGTCACGTTCATATTTTCGGCCTACTCTCAAATATCCATTCTCTGAACTCGACCAAGTCTCCTAAAAAACTTGCGTCCGTGGTAAACGACGCTGCATCGCTCAAAATTGTTTCTTTTCAATGTGTACATACGAATCGCTCAAATTTATATTTTCATTTCGTAACAAGTATATAGAATACTTTTTCTGTCGATTTGAGTCAAAATATTTTCACATTTCGTAGTAAAGCAAAGTCGTATAGGTATTCCAACACGTTCTTGCAGTACTTCTCGTTAGGACACAGATACAAATATCATCGTTTTTGAGACCTTGTTAACAATTACAGTTTTCCGCCAATTGCACAATTGGTATCTATATCGACAGATGTTGCAAACTATCACTGCATACTTCAGGGCAGGTTTGCGTGTAAAGAAACGACAGAGTTTTCATGGAGTGATTACTAGAAGCCACGAAGTGTTTCAAATATTTGTAAGCAACCGATAGGAAAAGAAACTTTCACTAAGACAAGACACATCCTAATAATACAAGCCATAAACGATGAAACTGTATCATAGAACAAAAAACCACATTTTGATTATCAGATGCAACTGTTAAAGCAAATGCGGTGTTCGCTGTAACGACACCTAGCGGCAAAGTGGGACCTGCGAGAGAGAACTTAAATCTACAACCTGCTCCTAATCGCTCTCCAGATCTATCCTCAGCCGTTAGTCGAGCAGAGAAGAAGGGGATTTGCCTAGAGAATGGTAAAAGCCAGACGTAACGGACGGATAGGTAACGAAATTTTCTGTCAGGAACGAATTTGTATGTAGTAGTGACCAGTTTAATAACGTGTTCTCACTCAAATGTGGAGTCAACAAATCTGTGCGAATTCTCTTCTGGTAAATGGGTGATCTGATACTCTTAAATATAATTGGTGTTTCATTATATGCTTGTCTTCTGCCGACCGGAAGATGTGGTTAAGAGTGTCAACTGATGTCACAGAAGTGTCTCTGGCCTGGAGGTCCTAGGATCGAGTCTCGACGGTGGCAGGATTTTTCGACTCTAGCTAGATAGCTGGGTCGAGTTCTGTCGCTATCTGGAGGAGAATACTAGTCGAATGCAGGGGAAGTATCGTAACAAACGGATCACGAACCGCGCGCGATCTTTCCTTCCCATTTCTTGTCTTATCGTACCCCTTACTTACACTTACATGCACTAGACTACCACACGCGTCGGGGGTCCTGTCGGGAGCTTAGAGGTTAGACTGGGGTGGTGTCCCGTTGGCGGGAGATACCTGGTTGAGGAAAAATACTTTGCTAGTCGTCAGTAGATCGACGTCGGATCTCACCTCTCCTTGGGGAATGGTCGCTACCACGTTCCATGATGAAACATGCACTATTGACGGGACAAATGACCTTAACCATTGACGCACTTGTAATCACGAAACGACAACCGCCGAGCCATTGTATCGGAACAAAACTTTATTCATTTGAAAACATATACCGTCTCTTCCTAGTATGCAACACCCCTTTTAAAATACAGAAACATATATATATATAATAATATATATATAATATATATATATAATATATATAATAATATATATAAGCGTGAGGTTACAGCTTTGGCAAAGAGAGCAAGTTTCTTAATAGCAAAGATGGAGCGACACTTACGCAACATTCTTTATAGCGAGTTACCGTCAAATGTTTACGGGTTTGCACTTGTTTCATTAACTTGAATTTGATTGAGTTGATTAAATCTCAGTCTGGAGATCCGTTTTTTTATTATATATCCGTTTATATATAATTTCCTTTTTTATAAATATAGAACACGGAAGGTTTTTTATTAACACATCTTTTGTGTTTTCTACTGAAGCACATTTAGTGATGTTTTCTCAAAATGAAAGCTAGTAGACCATTGATATGCCCTTACGTACTCTTAATAATTGTTTCTGTAGTACAAACACTAAACTTTAATAACTTAAAATGAATAGAATGGACGTTTATCAGCAGTTATTTGACCATTACTTCGTTGGTATGCGAACATTATAGTCAATCTTTCTAGAGCAGTGGTCATCTGGCACGAATACACTTGCGAGTGTGAGGTTACAGCTTTGGCAAAGAGATCAAGTTTTTTAATAGCGGAGATCTGTTCGTGACGCTTACGCAATATTCTTTATAGCGAGTTACCGTCAAATGTTTACGGGTTTGCACTTGTTTCATTAACTTGAATTTGAGTGAGTTGATTAAATCTCAGTCTGGAGATCCGTTTTTTCTGATTCCAATAGTATAAAAGAAGTGTAAAAATATAATTCGCAATGTGAATAACAAGATGTCGAAAACATATTTTTCAGCGAGTTCCATCGCAAATCTGCGTGTCATCCCTCCGTAGAATCCGCGCATTGCAGCGGAAGTAAAAGAGAAAATAAAAAGGAAACCTTGACCGCTCGCACCGACGCAGATCGTACATCTTCACTTGCAAACTCCGAGTTTCTTGGTTGTGTGGTGCGGAATCGGATTTGAAACTTCTCTCGAGAACCGGTTCACATAATGTAGCATTAATCAATAGTTAGTTGCTACAGATGATTCGGTACGGAAGGGTCGGTTCGGCCGCTTCTTTATTCATGCCATGGCAAAATTAGATATCATAGTTAACCGCAAAACGTAATCAATACGTAGCTGTTTCAGTTCCAGAGTTTAAAACGATTCAGCTGCTGTCTCGAAGAGCCTTCTAACGGCCGGCTGCTCTGATCAGTACTCTTCCGAGGTTTCTTTGTGCCATACCAGACGAATGCCGCAGCAGTACCCTCACAATCGGACCACAGACCGCGCACGATCTTTCCTTCCCTTTCCTTGCCCTAACCTCACTGCTTACATACACTACATTACCGCTCAAGTTGGAGATAAGTCAGGAGCTTAGAGGTTATTCCGGCTGGGGTAGTGCCCCGCTGTTGGAAGTTACTTCGTTGGAGAAAACTCCTCCAGCCGACGTGTAGGACGGCGTTGGATGTCACCATCTAACTGGATATCACCAACAATGCGATAAAACATGCACTAAATATACGGGACTAATGACCTGATTAGTTGTCGCACCCGGAAACGCTAATCATTTAATCAATCAATTAAAGGTGTGTATTTATAACTAGCGGATCCAGCAATGCTTCGCTCATCATCCCAAAGACAAAACAGTACCTTGTCGCTGCCGCCATGGCATAATGTCCTCTTCCGCTCTGCATAGTTTCTGAAGTGTATTTTAGTTAGAAGTTTTTCTAAAACTTTTATTCTAGGACTCTTACTTTGCTATTGCAATGTATTTAACTGCACATGCTACTTGTCACGTGATTGATAATCATGTTATACGCTACGCTCTGCAAAAATATTAAATAGACGAAAGACTTTCTAGCGAATATGGGTTTGTTCATCATTGTCTTGGTTTGGACATGGACGTCAAGAATCCTATTGTTAAAACGTTCTAACGCAAGTTTTGTCATTCGTCAATTATGACGCTGACTTGGAGAAAATTCATTTACGTGTCCGAAATAACGTTCAAGTATTAATTCCGGCCTATATTTCACAATAGCAAGGGCAGAATATACAGCAAGAAGCGAAAAGCGGTTACTCCTTGAGGGTTCTGCGGGTTGCACAAAACTTTAGTTCAGGGGAACTTGAGTCAGCATAAACGCTTAAAACCGTCAACGCGCATCTATGTGCGATAGACATATGTACATTCCAGTTGTTCGTAATAAAATAATAAGTACAATGCGTACATTCTTCCCGCAAGTGCAAGCAATAAGTTGGCGAAGTCAGATGAACGGTTAAAAAACGAACGAATAAACAAATAAACAATGATTTTTATTATGTTAGGTTGAGAATACGGATGCCAAGATGTTATTAACAATACATATTATTTAGCAAGTTACTTCGCAGTGGAAGGAAACGGGCAGGGCAAAGAAAGGGAAGTGGCGGAGGAGAAGGAAGGACGGCGGATGAAGGGAAGGAGGGGGCAGGGGCTCTGGGGAAGTCTTGGCCACTCGCTTCGACGAAGAGCGAGTAACTTCACTTCCGAACTGCGCGCGCGTGTTGGGCGTGGCGTGGCGGGACCTTGGCGTGGCTTGGTGGAACAGAATGCGGTGGGATTGGACGTAGCGTGGCGGAGTGCGGCGAGGCGTGGCAGGGTTGGGCGTGACGTGCCTAGGAGTGGCGGGGCGTGGCGAGGAGTCACGTGGCGTGGCGAGGCGGTACGTGGCGGCGTGTAGCGGGGCGTGAGAGAAGTGGCGTGGCGGGAAGAGGCGGGGCGTGGTGGAGCTGGCGGGGGTGAGGGGCGTGGCGGGAACCGGGACGGGCGGGGCGGGGCGTGACGGGGCGATGTTGAAGGTGAGGCGAGGCGGGGAGGGGGTGTGACGAGGGGCATGGGAGGCGGAGCGTGGCGGAGTGTAGCGGGCTGGCGGGCTGATGTTGGTGAAGGACTTGCGGGGAAAGCGAGGCAAGGTGAGCCGAGCGGCGGGCGGGGGACGGACTTGGCGGGGCGAGACAGCGGGGGCAAGGCGTGGCGTGGCGTAGGTTTTGGGCGATTGCCGGGGCTTGGGCGGGGCGGAGCGTGGGAGCGGCGAAGAAGCGAAGGACGGGGCGGGGCCGGGCCCTGGAGAGGATTAAACATGCATGCGCCGCGCAGTGGAAGGGGGCGTGGTTTGGCCTGGACCCTCGCGGCCGATTCTTCTTGCTGACGCCTCTGCTCGCCTCCGCCGCCTGACAGCCTTCGCGTCCGCCCCCACCGGATGCTACCTCTCATAACTTCCGCCCCAGAGAAAACACTTCGATGTTTGCGGAGCGTATTCTTTTTTTGAAGAATGGTTGATGTTTCGCTCTCTTTAGACTTATAGCCTTACGGTCGGGAGTCTTCTAAGTATAGAGCGTTGATGTTTCGGGAGTGGGATTTCTGGGAGTGGTTTGTGTTTCGTTTGTACTTTATATTCAGTAAAATAGTGTTAATCTTTACTGTGGATGTATAGGAATAATCACATCAACTACTTTTAAAAATGTCACTATAATAGCTACATTTCGGTAGCAGATTAATGCCAAGCGGAGAAACCTGAGGTTAATGTGACGAATGTGCATATGTAGATGATAAAATGATGGATCAAATATGAAATATTGAATAAAATATTATGTTTCACATGAATTATAACGTGAAACATTAGAAATAATCTAAAAAAATATAATGAAATTATATTTAGGCTCTAAAGGTAAAGTTGTGAAAAACTTCTGTAACATCTAATTGAAAAAAAAATATTGATGATTCATTGAAAATAGGCACTAAGAAATATTAATTTTAATTCTCTGAAAATACATTTACGTCATAATTTTGGTCGTAAATTCATTTTAATTATAGCAATAATAATTATGATAATGTTGGTGATAATGGTGATGATGACAGTAAATGGCGATGGTGAAGATGATGATAAATACGTAATGGATATCAAAGAGAACAAAATAATTCAACCGGTAAATAGTGTCTACTTTCTCTTCACAACTTTTTTTCGTCTCATCTACTGCTTAGTGGCGCGGCGCAGTGATTCCTGTGTATCTGTATGTTTACTTCCTTACGATGAAGGGTGCACATACTTCGCAGAAATCAAGCCAGCGTTATAGTTCACCTGAATTTAAAGCACAAAGAAGCACATTATTCTTATTTACCAATCTTTCAAGAGTGGTCGAAATTTGGGATAAGTATATTTCGACTACTGAGCACCAAAAGGTTCACTAAACGTTACAAAAACAAGTGAAAACTTAAAAAATTAGTTTTGAATTAGTTAACTTGTCAGGATATTGAATTTTTAGGTGGAAATTAATTTTTAGACATTATTTAAAAACTATTTCCTGAACTGTAACCTCTTGAAGTACAATTATTTATTTATTCAGTCATTTACGTATTTCAGTTGTTTCAGTATTCAGTTATTTATTGAAGATAAATTCATATTATGCTACTCGAATGGTTGCAGGCTAAGGAATATTAACAACTCTATATGTCTGATACACCGCATGCGAATTGCGGAAATGAAATTGATTTTTGAGCGTTGATTTATGTTTTAATATGTCAGGAGCATCACACACTAAAATAAAATCCTACAAGGTGAAGTATTCATATGTTTATTGGCAAATGTCATCAGATGTTTTAATTTTTTGCGCGCATTGGAAATTTTCTTGGAGAGTGGAGCAATATTTTATCTAAATACGAGATTGACATCTCCAAATATGCAGAGTCAAAACAATAAAGTTGTATTCACTCAGAATATGAACTTATGCTTTTCGCGGTTTAAGCAAGAATGCCTGTTTCTTCTTCTGTCTTGCCGTACCGGGATCTATTTTTCTAGCTAGTTGGTAACGGTACGTCACTTTTGTGAGACTAACATCTTTCATCTTTTGTAGGTGTTGTGTCCAGATGGAGGGTTTCGCCTTTGTTTTCTATAATATGAAAAAAATTTAGAAGTATTTTCTGATGGTATCGTTTCTGATCTAATTTACGAGGCAACAGCATTTTACTAGACTGAAATATCTCATAACGAATGCTTGTAAGTTCCTCCAGGAAGTTGTTCGAAAAAATATCAATCGAATAAGTAGCTTTCAATAGCCAAAGCCAGAGCACCTGAAATATTTCCGGGACCATAAAATTATCAAATTATCAACAAGCAGGTTCTAAAGTATTATTACAAAACCGTTGTGTTTTTCTGAAGTTTCGAGTTTAGATTAATAGAATAAATTGTATTTACTCGCCAGTGTCACTATTTTATCCATTAGTATTATGTAAACCAACGCAGGGAAACTTCTATGAAACTCTGCTGTAATACATTTAAAGTAGTTCGTGCTAATCTCTGAAAACAAAATGCATATTCAATCTTGGTAAAGATTACATATGAATTGATCCATCTCGATATAATCAGATTGTGAGAGCAGAGGGTTACAATAAACGTATATAATATTTTTTTGTTTAGTTAACTAAATATGTTAATTAATTCCTTTAAAAATCGTTGATTATCTCTATGTTAATAGCACGCCTACAATTAAAACCTTACCATTCAATTAAAACCACATATACCAATAAGAATTCAGAAAAGAAGCCAAATCGTTTAATTAAGACACTATAACACACATGTGGCCATGGTATTTCAAGTCAGCCGTGAAACATGATCTGTATCAAATATTACGTATCTACAACTACATATAAACGACGAATGAACCAAACGAAATTAGCGAAGGAAATATTAAGCTAACTGACGAATGGAACATTACATATTTAACATGAATAAATTAAATGTTTCACATGTAAACCATTTGGTCTAAGGATTAAAAATGTCAAAAATGTAAATCACTCAAGTAATGATACCTCTCTTTCCAGTCGCTTCCTTAATTACTATAATATATTCTCTCTACTTTAGTATAGGGTTAAAAAGGTTGTATTAATTTTCACAAATATTTTGAGTCTTTAATGTACAAAATAGTTTCAATCCACATTTTTTAATTTGACTATTTGTTCTTTTATTTCAATTGTTATCATAAATTACGACACATTTTGTACCACCCATGGTTATAGGCCACCCACATTACACCAATTGACTCGCAACCCGCACTACGCGTCCGACATTCTGAACCTCACTTCCACGAAATCAATCAAGAGTGGTGGTTAGCTACGTCAAGAAGAATTCAAAAACTAACTCTGCAGACAATAGTCGACTAATATAGATTCAAATTATCAATCTCTTTGAAGTAAAGAATGTTTTGTTTTCTAGTTTAAATGCAGAGCATTATCATTTCAGGGAATGTCATTTCAGAGTACGTTTTCTACAATGCACTGCGTGGCTCGTTTCACACTAGCATTCGATTATTGAATTTCAAAGAGCAGTCTAGTTGTCACGCATTCTCCTGAATGTGTGTTGGTTCAGTTTTGCAATAATTCGATATTAATTCCCATTACTCTTCAAGTTTCTCTGCTTTTTGGTAAATATAACGTCAATCACTGCAGAATAAAAATCTAGTCTTAATTCCATTTTCACTTCTAGCGAATTATATTTTTTCCAATATTTTCGTGGTGAGCTTTCACACTCTATCTCATTTCTTCCTAGTTACTTACCAAATATGCACTAGTTAGATAAGAATTTAACGTTAAAATAATTTTATAAGAATATTTTTTCAAATATAACACGGCGGGAATGATAGTTTGGGATATATTTTAGAAGAATTATTAATACTATTTTATGGCTTACTAGTTGATTGTTTTATTTATGGACCTGAAGCACAACACGTAACGGTATTGTTAATACCCTTGGGGGCATTTCTGATTCTTTATGCCCGCGGGGACTTTTTGAATGCTTTATAGCTAGTTCTAATACCAACACAACCAATACAACAATTTTATGAATTCTATTTTTAAACTTAAGATACAAGCAAATGCAGTATAAAAATGGCATAATACTCAAATGAGTCAAATAACTCAAAGATATATTTAAATTTATGGAGAATATAAGCTTCCGATGTGAAATTATTCTTTCTCATAGAATGAAGATTAATATAATAATACCGATTAATGAAATAGTTCAACCTAATGAAGATAAAATATTTCAAGATGTATAAGCATCTGCATAGTCAGAATATCGTCGAGGTATTTCTTGCTTCTTTATTACGAAACTACCAATTATGGAATGTTCCCGTAAATTAATAATTGCCTTTAGACACTAATTAAGTGTTACGTATCACCTATTTTTAAAAAGCATTACTTCTTGAGTAGCTAGCTTTTTAAGTAGTAGTAATAAGATATATAAGGCACATTGAGAAATATCCTCGAAATGTTATTTTTCAATATTATGAAATATTCTAAATACCTTTTGTCAATAGAGGCAAATTATCAAAAAGTACCGGTTCATCTGCGCAATTCACACTGTTATTAACATTGTTATATAACTCTCAAATACAGCATTCCCCAAGTCATATATTTCTAGAGATTTTATTGGAAACCACTGCCCGTAGCTTTAGTAGCTTTCGCGGGAATTTCCTCAGAAACTTCACATTCTTTTGTTTTGTGCAAACAAATCAATCCGACAACTATTATGCAATAGTAATTAGTCATACTGTTTTGTTTATCTGGCGTCGTATTGACAAATGACTATTACAATGCGTCTCTTACGTTTTGACGCAATAAAAATATAATTTGTTTCGCAATCTCTTTTCATTTGTCAACAAACTGTTAAACCATAAAGTTTTGTACACACCACTAACGTTTCTAGATGTTTCTACAATTCGGGCGATTTCCAACTCCTTAAACCAGAGGTACTCGGCTTTGGAAGACGCCCTCAGGGCAAAAACATCTACTTAACGCTCTGGATACATAAATAAATATTGGGACATTTATACTGATATATATTGTGACGTACCTGGGAAACGGTACTTTCACGACAAATAAAATCATATAAAGGACGGGTACATTTTCGTGAATGGGTCTCCAGGGGAAATTGACGCTGCATTGGAAGAATATTCAAAGAAATTCATTTATGCAATTGGAGGTTTAATAATTAACACACTATATACATTAAGTCTTTACAATTCGCAGTGCGCAAGGCCTTTTAATAGTTCGTGCACGAGTAACGCTACCTTTGAAGCTTCCGATGTCCACCGGCTGACTGGAGGCGAGCGTGGCCGCCGTGGCAACGGCGGCGGCGCGCTCGGCAAACTCCGCTCCGTCCCGAAGTTGTCCGGAAGCCGATTTCGGCGGTTGGCTCCGTGTGCTGGCCCCAACACGCAGCGGCGTCCCGTCGGCAGCCCCGAATTACAGCCGTTTCCTCAATCCCCACACGATTGTTCGCACGGTGCGGCCCGCTGCTGCATTACGTCCAGGCAGACATGGAATGCGTGTCTATCGATCACTTAAATTCCACTTTTAATGTTTTCACGAATCCGGTCCTGGTTCGCACTTCTGTTTCTTCTAATCATCTGATACTCTATTTTGCATCCCTTATCTCCCACTCAATAGCTATAACCAGTTCCACACTGTTGGTAATTTCACCACACATTTGTTTGGGACATCACAGCCCATCCGCACTGCACCCGCGGCTTCTACGTCTATATTCTTCACCCGGCACTAGCGGCCCCCTCTCGCAATATTACACCCGGCGCTCGTGGCGTCCTGTAGCCATATCTGGCTTTTAGCGTAGTAGGGCTGTAATAACCTAACTGCTCACGCCCTTCCAAGAGGAGCCATGGCGCATAGAGATTGATCTGGGAATGGAGGAAGAGCATGAAGTATGTACGAATATTATCAAGGAGATGATAGAAGACAGAATTAAAGCAGGCAGGTTGAGCAGAGAGAGGTATTAAACGCAAACAAGAAAGTTATGAATTATTAAATTTATTAATAGAAAACAAAAAGGGTGTTTCAAAAGAACCATGCATCCAATTAATTAACTTCAGTTCCGCATTTAACTTACTGATTATACCCCTTTATCAGACCAGCGAAACTACCCATACCGCAGCACTAAAAAAGGACGTACAGAGTTGCTCGCATCAAGTGTGGAAGACGGGCATTCATAAAAAGCACAGACATTCCAACACAACCCCATCGTAATCGTAAAAGAAAAGATGGTTGACTGCGGTTTGTTTAGACGGCTCGGCGATTGAATTGCAGTGACCCATACATAATAGGGACGCCCCATTTGTCAGCTGCCGTAAGAAGCGTTACAGAGATTTGGAGGGAAAGCTTGATTTTTTCAAGTACCAATTTCAGGCAAAGCATTATTGGCAGCATGCAAGTGGCGGAAGAAGACCAAAAAGTACACGGGTTTTCAATTTGAAGGAATTGCTACGTCCTTCTGTAGAGTATCCGTGGATTAAGAAATAGTGAGGCAGCATCATGATTCGGTGCGTGGATTAAGAATACTTACAAGGAAAATGCAAAAACGAGTCACAACGTACGTCGACGAACATAGTACTGCAAGCAAAATCTATTCGAGCAAACATTTTCAAGATTTGCGGAAACTATCAGTTTACTTACAAGAAAATTAATTGGTACTAAATCCTCAAGAAGGTCAACATGGTTTACTAAGAAGATAGAATTTCTGGGTATGTAATTTTCAACTGAAGAATCAGCATGAAACCAGAAACTATAACGCAACAAATTAGAAACATACCGCCAACCGAAAAACTGTGAAACAGGTACGTCGAACTTATTGGACGTGTAAATTATTAGTTGCCAGATTTTGCCCGCGATTTGCGGGGTGCTATATTCCATTTTAACCAAATTTATTGAAAAGTGGCCGTAAATGGAAATGGGACGGACACATACCAGGAAGCAAGTTGACAAATTAAAAGAAATGTTCTTACAACAGCTTAGCTTCATAGCACATCCCGACTTCACAAAAACTTGCATTGTACAAAACAGACAGTGATTTTGGTATATGGGGGCTATGTTGATCCAGTAATTGATGGCCAGGATTAGTGAACGATAGGCAAAGAGGTGGTAGGACATTATAATTGTTCAAATCTGAGGACCCGTGTCCTACACGTGAGAAAAACAATATGTAAAAAACTAGGCAAAGGTAAATCATTTATGTTGCCATAGAAAAAATTAGGAAGAAATGATTATTTAAGTTTGTATTTATGGTTAGCCTAAACTTGAATTGTATTTATTTACAGTATTTTGGAGGAATCATTTTGTTGTAATGTATAAAATATTTAGTCAGAAGAAAGTTCTGCTTGTAAGGTAAGACAAACATATGTCCTAGTATAATGTTAATCATGTACAAATCCGATTTGGTAAAATATTTGCTACTTGAATGATCACAGATTGTATAAGATAGTTTATAAAGTGCTGACTTGGATTATATTAGTGATTGGGATTTTCTTTGTGGCCAAGAAAAATCCGAAAAAAAAGGGGGAGGAGGGGGTGATGAAACGAAGAACGTTTCCACATAATAATTAGCAAAAAACTCATAGTAATTATAAGAAGAGGAACGCTGATTCGATCAGCGTGGTTGGACGCCGCCCGCCGCCGCTGCACAACGGTCAAACCGGGGGGCAGCCCGTGCGCGGACGTGAAGTGACGGTTAGTCCAGTTAGCGAACAAGGAGCCACGAGCGCCGGCGGGGTAGTAACAACTGGACCC
>BOPP01000101.1:326212-347680 GCA_017312745.1 Gryllus bimaculatus
TATATATATATATATATATATATATTTAGTAGAACAAGAATTCTTGCTAAAAATTATTCTTTCACGTTTAAGAGCATTTCAAAAGCTTAGATCGTTGGTAGAAATATTGTTACATGAAAGGTTTCGTAAATAAATTGTAAATTTAAAAGTTTTTTGTGCTAAATAATTTTAGATAGCATGAAAGGTTCAACACAACGCTATTGCTTACATATTTTATGATGGTGATATTACTTTGCATTTTATAAACAACTAGTGATTACTTGTCAAAAAGTTCGTGACAGAATTACTTTTAAATTAGTAAATTATAAGGATTAGTAGAAAAAAATAATTTCTTTAGTATTAAATTTAAGTTTGCTTCGCTTAAATTTTTTCTTCTTTCTGACTAACTGATTTTTAAACAAGAGTACGTGATCTCTGAGCAGACCACAAATCAATTTTCGGAAGATCTTGAAAGGGGCACTAAATTTTTGTTAGCTCTTTGCAATTGTTGTCTGCGGTTGTCAAGTTCCACGCAGGAATCCAATTAATTTCTCTGATTTTTTATATTTGTTTTGGCACACTGCTTTCTTGAAATTCAAACATTTGTACATCAAAGATTAAGCGTATTGTGTTACCGGAAACCTTGTTGTGAAGAATAATTAATCTACTCCACTTCACTTTAGTTATTCTATATATTTTTATCGTGTAGTATATATACTACATGAATTTCGATTGTATATATTTTACATTTCAGATCTGCAGTAGTTGGTGAAAATGTTTACGTCAAAAGTAAAGGCCCTTGAACGCTAGGTTTAGCTGTTATTTAACGATGTAGCTGACTGAGTGCTGCGGGTTGCATTTGACATGAATATTTAGATGCGGTTTTTTTAAAAACAAATCGTTCATAATATGAAAGTAAAAGTTCAATAAGTCACTCCTCCGTGATTTTTTGTAGTGTAGAGACGGCATTTATAAAGATAGGTTACATGTGAGATACGAATAAGGTATGTAACTACTGTAATGAAATAGGAGACGATTACTCAGGGTTCGCATAATCCGACTCATTATTAGGGTATAAGTTTATTATCAAAACGTTTTTATAAAATAATACTTATCCGTCTTTCTGGTCACATTTCAACAATACAAGCTATTTTTATATCTAATCAAAAATATATTGTTACACATTTCTTGTAAATTCTTTACGATGTTGTGTTTTAATTGATTGTTTTATGTCCAATCTTCGAATATTTGCTCAGGAATTAGTGTCTCTCATCTTTCTCCTCTACTTTCAAAAATCACTGTTCCCCCATTACCTTGTATTGTCGTAGCTCTCACATGAAAATATAACACGAAAAGATAACTAGAGATGTTACAACAGCACATACTACTTTCTTGCATTATTGGGAAAAGTTACGTTAGATTATGATATTACAAATGCTGCCCTCACTTAAGACAGCACTTGAAAAAGTACAAAAAATTCAAACAAAGCGCCTGCGGTGCATATATGCAGTTAATTTGGTAGTCAGGAAGATATATGCTTTCTGGCCAGGAATAATATCCCCATTTTTACTACTAAAAAAGAAACAAGCACGAATACAAGCATAAAACATTTTTATCTGTAGTATAACATTTAAAGTATACTGTCTCAAACATATCACCAAATGTTGCAAACAATGCTTTGCTGATTCTTTCATTCATCAGTCAACTATGCATTATAAAAGCGTGTTGTAGGGATTCGGGAGATGGAAAATACGTGTACAAATTGTACTTCTTCCCCAAATCCCTTTTTTGACTGTTTTTGACGAAAATAAATCAAAAGACAAGGAATAGTAATGGCAACCCGCTGAGACAGTTTATTTATCAATATATGGAATTCGATGAAGCCAGATCATAGACAACTCATTTTTTGTTTAATCATAAGTTTTCGTTGGCCCTAGGTCAGAAACATGTAGTCATAAATTAAATATATCTACATTTTGAAGTAACTTGCCCTCTGCCCTATAAACGTGATACACGCCTTTCACGTTGTAGACCATTTTCATTCAGATATTGTAATTTATGCAATACGTCCGCGAAATTTCGGTATAGAGCAATAAAAAGTTTCTTTTGAAGGTTTTTGGACCTGTACAAAGTTTTACTTAAATTTGTCGTTGCTAGACCGGCAGAGCAAAGGTACTTTTTATATATACTTTTTCTAGTTGTATCCCCGTGGTCTACGAACTCCATGTAAACTAGGGAGTACACTGCTTCCCCAAAACGTATCCTTTTATTCGTGTTTTTACTCCTCAATTACTCAGATATTTTAAAAATGTGCATGGTACCATTTACATATATATATATATATATATATATATATATATATATATATATATATATATATATGTATATATATACACAATTAAAATTATGCAAACAACAACGAAGCCACAAGAATTAGTATGGTAGAAAAACAACTTGGAATATTGGGATATGACTTAAAATTCAAGCAGGAAGAAAACGCGTGTAGCGCGATCTGGCTAAAGAAAAGTGAAAAAAAATTCATATTTACTATACGGAAAATAGAAAACCTCAAAAACATTGTTTCATGTCGTTCAGTATTAAGTCTCGCAAACGAATGAAAAACTAACGAAATGAGGAAGTTTATACGTTATGGATTAGTACAATCACTATTAACGCTTAATCCAGAGTTCAACATCTTTCGGTAAATATAATGATACTTTCTTATTAACGAAGATCTACGCAGTGGAGACGATGCGTACGCGGAGGAGAAATATGACACACAAGTCCTGCTGTCTACCTTTCCTTAAAAACGTAATTCACCACAAAATTATAAGCAATAATTTTTACATCTCAGACAATTGGTAAGCAATGAGTCACATTCAGCTACTCCAAAAACTTTGTATTTAAGAACAATCTTCAACTTAACAAACCTCTTTGCAGTTTCTATAACAACTACCTTACACTCGTATGTTTTTTCGAAGAATAGATCCCCAGTGCTTTCAATAGATCAATTACAACTCGCCCAATGATTCATTTTAAGCATTCTGCTCGAGTGGAATGCTCAAACATCTTTCTAAACTGAAATCATTTTTGTAATTTTCTAAATGTCAAAATTGTTAATGAAAACCGAAGCTATACATACAAATTCTCTTTTCATCCATATTCCAAAAAATGTTGAAAATGATATATCGCGTTCTTGTAACCAAAATCAAAAGTGAAAGTATCGTAATGATGTCCGAAACGGCACAACTAGATCTTACTGGTGACATTTTAATCACGTTTCTTCTCAAAAGCTTCTAATCTGACAGTTATGCGAAACACATCCACCCGTTCGTCCGTCCATCTATTCGGACGACAATCTGGACATCCATGTATACAAATCGATTTACGGGTACAGAGTTGTATTTTTTGTGATGTCACTACTATCAAGCTTGTTGCTTATTATTGTTTTCAAGGGGGATATTTTTGAAAGGTCAGCTGTTTGATCACTACACTGTATCACTCCTCTCATCTCATCACTCATATCATCTGTATCACTCATAACCACCTTTGAAAAACCACTCATAGAAGTTAATGCTTATACGAGTAATGTCTTTCTTATGCGTGTGAAATTAGAGCTGTGAAAAACCTTAAACACGGATTTTTCGACAGATATTTGAGATTATACAGTTGAACTAATTCTTATACTTTTCTAAGTAAACGTATCAAAAGTGGCAGATTTATCTGCTTTTTTGTTACACGAATGCTGTCGAATTTGTTGCTTACCATTGTTGTGAAAAATAATATGGGAAGGCTAGCTGGTTGACCACTACATTACGCACGTCCATCAGGATGTCTTACCACTACGAGATGGGTGTCTAGGCAGACGAGTGGCCGCGCGAGCCACCTGGGCCTTGGGCAGCCCTGGGCGCGACCTAGGCGGTCGGTATCCTTTCAAGTGGATAATGCGGCGGGCGCCGCGCCGCTGTGTCCCGCATGTTGATGGACCCTTCCCCCTTCTCCCCCGGTCCACGCGGTGCGTCAGACGCCAAGTGCGCAACTGGACCGCTTCAATCGAGCGATCACCGCCCACGCGGTCGCTCACCCACACCGTCAAGGCACCCACCTCCGTCGCCTCCCCCTCGCCATCTCCTCACAGTCTCAGACCCATGTAGTCCGTTATCGCCACCGCCCCGCCATTGACACCGTCACCGATCGCGCTCTCGTTCCCACGTCTCCGCTTCCAACCCACTGCCCACTGCCAGTTATCACCACTATCCTCACCACCAGCGCTCTCACCGTCCCCTTATCGTCATCGTCACAATCATCGTCATCGTCACAATCACCGTCATCGTCACAATCATCGTCATCGTCATAATCATCGTCACAATCATCGTCACAATCATCGTCATCGTCACAATCATCGTCATCGTCACAATCGTCATCGTCACAATCATCGTCATCGTCACAATCATCGTCACCGTCACAATCATCGTCATCGTCACAATCATCGTCACCGTCACAATCATCGTCGTCACCATCGTCGTCATCGTCATCATCACCGCCACCGACAGCGTCACCGTCACTACCACACCTATGTGTCACCATCGCCACTGCCGTCGCTTACCGCCACCCGCCATCTGCTACCAGCAACCCCCCGCTTCCAGCTACCTTCCCTGCTACCAGCAACCCTTCGCTAACTGCCATTCGCCAAACGCCATTCGGCAATCTGTTACCTCCTACACGCCACCCTCCACACAGCACCCACTTTCTGCCATGCTTTATCTGTCACCAACTATCCGACGCACACTACCCGCTACTTGCCACTGCTCTTATTGCCACTGCCACTGCCGCTGCCACTGTCATCGACTTACTCCACGCCATCAGTCACTTTTTTTGTCCCAGTGACATTGTTACATCTATAGTCTCACTTCCAACGCTACCCACCCCTGGAGTCGGTTCCTCTGTTCCATTCACTTCCAAATTCTGAAGCTGCACCATCGTGGCCTGCCTTAACGTAACTGTAAACTCCAAGACCCTTGCCGTTGCTTCAGCGTCGGCGCGAACTCCGGCCTCCGCCGCTATTCCCGATCTCCATATCCCCATCACTCACATCAAAACAGCCTCCGCAGTCACCGCCACCACCTCCACTGTCGCCACCACTGACTTTGAAACGACCATTGCTATCGAAATTCACCCTCGCCATTTTTACCCTTCCCCAATATTCCTACCGCCACCACCACAGCAGCTTACTACCCTTGCTCACGCCATGACAATACTACTGCCACATTCAGAACACACACCATCAGCTTTAGCTCCGACGTTACCGCAACCTCCCTCACATCTGCAACTACCTCAGAGTCCGTTCCCATCCCCGTCCCCCTTTGTTCCGCCCTTTTCCCGCCTCCACCATGGCATCTGTACTGCCACTTCTTCCAATATCGCCCTCCCATGTCCTCGTCTCGCCCTCATCCCGCCCTCACCCCACCTCTCCATCCACTCATCCCGCCCTTACCCATCTATCACCGTGCTATTCTGGCGTTCTCACCGCCCTCTCAGCCCGTTTCCTCACACGCGCCTCACATTCGGTCCACCTCTTCCTCACCTCCGTCTTCCCTCTCCAATCCCACCGCTCTCACCCCGGCACACCCCGCATCAACCTCCGCCTCGCTTCAACCCTCACTTCCCGCCATCTCTAGCTGTCGCACCACCACACACCTCCGCTCTTCATTCCCAGGCCTCCACAGCCTCCAACAACGGCTTAATCTCAGCCGCCCCGCAGCTTCCATCTCAGATCTGCCGGTAAGCAGCGCCCCGCCTCCGCGTCCGCCTCGCCCCGCCCTCACCCTGCCCTCACCCTGCCCTCACTCTGCTCTCACTCTGCCTCACCCAGCTTCACCCCGCCCTCTCCCGCGCCCGTCCCCGCCTCTTCATTCCCCGCCTGTACGACGGCCAACGCGACTGCCTGCGCCGCCGCCCCCGCAGCTTCCTCTCATCGCCGCTAAAGCCGCCGCTCCCCCACTCCGCCTCGCCCTGCCCTCGCCCGCCCTCACCCTGCCCTCACACCCGCCCTCACCAGCCCTCACCCCGCCATCTCCCCGCCCGTCCCGCCTCTTCATTCCCCGCCTGTACCAACGGCCAACCGACTGCCTGCGCCGCCGCCCCCGCAGCTTCCTCTCATCGCCGCTAAAGCCGCCGCTCCGCCCTCACTCCCCCTCGCCCTGCCTCGCCCCGCCCTCACCCTGTCCCTCACCCCGCCCATCACGCCCAGCCCTCTCCCCGCCATCTCCCCGCCCGTCCCCGCCTCTTCATTCCCCGCCTGTACCAACGGCCAACCCGACTGCCTGCGCCGCCGCCCCCGCAGCTTCCTCTCATAGCCGCCGCCCGCGCCCGAAGCAATCAGCCGCACACGCGAGATGCGAGCGGCGCGCGGGCTGCATTGCGCGCCTGTTATTTACCTCTCGGTGGGCGCTTTGCGGATGACATGCTGCGCTGCGGAGAATCAATAGCGCCAGTAAGATAAACCACGGGCATCAGGCGGCGGGCCTCCTGTGCACTGCGGTTTTTGCGGGGGCGATATTTCATGAAGTTGGGAAATTACTGGAGCTCTATTCAGTAGAATTAACAACTCCCACAAGAGAAATTACGTCATAAGAAAGAAAGGTTGTCAAATTCGTAGACGTTTTCACTGGGAAGCTCGAAACAATTAGGCCTGAAAACTTTCAGTTCCAATACGTTCTGCCAACCTGAGTGTTGCTATAGGCATCGGTGTCAACAGCCCTGGGTTGTGATTAAGCTTTCTGAAGATCTGGGTTTAGCAGATGATGTCTGATGAGATAATATCAAGTAATCTTTTACGAATTATCAAAGAATTAAGTGTGATCCGATGGAATTTTATTGCACAAAACAAATTAAAAACTAATTCCATGATTCAATTACATTACTTCTCCTGTCATGTCTTCCATAATATTGACAAAATCTTGGAACATAACTATAGTGCCATCGTTATAGCTTTAGACAGATGGTCATTGAGAAGGCATCGACATAATATTACTCGTCTCTGATGATAAGTGATTAATGATCACTTAGCCAGGATATTCCAAAAGCCTGAAGATATGGAATGTGTACTCATTTCATGTTTCAACATTTTAATGTTTCTACACGCTTTCTCTTCATTCTTCAGTCCCAGTTTATCCTACACTAATGATCTAAATAAAATGCGAAAACCTTTAAGCATTTCTTAACTATTCTTTATATGTAAAATTGCTCTGAGCATTTCCACATTGTTCTGAAGTGTCACGAAATTCTTAATTTGAGCAGACTTCCAGTTTTAAATTGCCGGTTCAGGAATAATTACTTCTAGCCGACAAAGTGTAGACTGTGAAAAGTATTTTGAAGGTATGTCGCCCGAGATTTGGTAGGTTTTGAAGGAAGATACAATTGACCTGGCGATTCTAACCTTATTTGCTACTGACTCTTCAATGTATTGTTCTGCGCACTAGTTGAACGCCATTCGTATTTTTCTCTTCCATCCAAGTTTATCGTATTCTTTTTCATGATTTTCAGCTGATTTTTCAGGTATTAGCCACAATTCTGCTTTGGCAACTTCATTAATTATCGCCTCTGGTAAATCCATTTTATAACTATCAATAAACACCTCCGCCAAACACGACTGCCTCTAATACAGTCGGCCTAGGGGTACATTATGTACGTAACATACTATATCTTCTAGGTTCAGTAATTATTTTACCCTTGTAATAATTTTATAATGATGTTACATAAAGAATAGCGTATGCAATTCGTTTATAATGTTACTTTTTTGCCCTTATAAGAATAGCCGCATTCACTCCATCGCCGTTCATGCGGCTATTCTTATTCGTGCAAAAAAGAACATTATAAACTAATGGCATAATAAACTATTATCTCTCACAATTAGCTCTGTTTTGGGAAGATATAGTGTGCCATATATCTCCACCGTGTCTCCGCGCATTTGGATTTGTGTTGTGTTCGTAAATAATAGTGTAGTGCTATTTTGTGCATTGTGCGATTTTCACGGGCTTGAGTTAACAGAACAATGCAGTAACCTATTATATTTTAAATTGTCGCAGTATGTAAACAAAGAAGTTTGCATAAAATTGTATACATATTGAACAGAAAAAGAACAAGTTATTGTGCCTTTCAACAAATAGTGTTTTCGAAGCAGCCTAGGCTCCTGAGGTCGCACAGAAAATAACTCTTTCCAGTTTGAGTATTGTGTGTTCACTATAACACAATATAGGAATGGAATTTGATTAATATAATGTAAGAACATCTGAAACATGGATTACGTATTGAAATTCTGCATTACGCTACGTCGTGTCTATTTCGCGAATATGCAGTCATTATTCAAAATGAAACTATCTCTCATGTAAATGTTGTACCTATGATATATGGTGAATGATTCACCGTGGTCGGAAAATAAACCTATATGATAACTGAAGTTAAGTTTAGTGGTTACAGGTTGTTATAAAGTTCTGCAGTTTTGACATTTGTACCTATATATAGAACACGCTTACCAAATAACTCAAGCGCGTCATGTTTTTAAATACTTTAATTTATCCAATTTTATACACACTCAACAGCAGCACTTTAACTTTTACAGACTACTAGAATACTTCAAAATTCTTTGAAATTTTTTTCCGTTTCAAATACACACAGAAAAATCTTTTTCATAAATCAATAGGTCTTTCGGCTTTTTCTATTCCCTCTGTCATATTCTCTAAGCAACTCTGTAACAATCATTGTGTCCAAATAATACAAGTAGACATTCCCTGAACAGTGAACATTATATTTAGATACAGGAGTGCCCAGAACAAAAAACAATACGCCTGGGTCAAGCGATTCACGGGACCCCCTTATTTCCTTAATTTCGTAAAAAAGTTCCCTATAGTACCTAAACAGAATTCATATCTGCATGCAACAAAAATAACTTAAAGTGGTTAATTCGAAATAGAAGTCAGACAAGATCTCGAGGTGCACTGAAGTCGGGACCAGGGAAAAATTGCCCCATCTGCCCTTCCCCTTCTAAGCGCCATGTCTAGATGCACAACAGCATTGTTTGCCCTGTTCATAATCGCCACGATTGTAGTGTTCGTCTAACGTAAGACATTCTTATCTCGCCAAAAGTTCTCAAATGTTATCTAAGGTCTAAAATGCTGATCAAAGTGAAGATAAATTATAATTTGTGACTATTGAAAACCGGTTAATTTCAAAATTTTATGGAGTTCATTTTAATATAAAGCAGATAAAAAAATTAAAGTTCGAGTAAACGAGAGCCGACTCTCATCTGGATTATTAAAAGAATTGTAATGAATCAAATCATAAGGACACTAAACAAAATTTAGTGAAGAAAAGTTATAATTTGTGAGTATTCAAAATTTGTTAGTTTCCAAATTTTATATAGTTTATTTGTATATAAAGCAAAATAAATTGAAGGTCGACTAAACGAGCGCCAACTCTCATCTGGGTTATTAAAAGAATTGTAATGGATCAAATCACAAGGACCCTTACGCACGTACGTAAGGTTGACGTCACGATTTCCCATTACAGAGAGGTGTTTCCCGTGCACTCTGGAAACTTACAGGCTCCCAACATCCCGAAATCTTCGCGCCGAGACCTAGAGTCGGAGTAGCTTTAAGTCCGTGGAAACTCCATCCACGGAGTAACCTAGTCCACTGCTCGAATTGCCCTCTCATTTGCTCAAGGACTGCCCAATTATCTCCGCAGCGAGCGCGCGCTTTATCTAATTACTCCGGAAGACGCGCGTCTACTCTGCGCTGCGCCGCAATGTAAGCTCTTTGACGGTGGTTTCCAAGGAACTTTCAAGATTGGATAATATTTGTCGCATGATCGCGTGTAGTACCAGGTTTACAATGTGGTAAAATACATAATTTTTAGACAACCAATAGTGAAAGCTGTTATTTAAGGGGCTACGTAGCGTGTTAATTGTTCAATTTTTAGCACCAGTGCAAAACGAGCGAGGATTCTTACGTGAAGAAATAAATCTGTGAATGTAACAAAGAAAAATAACTTTCGTCCGCCCGCGTTAGCTACTCCTTATCTTAGTATACCGTTACGTGATTTGTATGCTTGTATTAAAATAACACGGAAGTCAGTAAGACTGTCTAGAAAATAGTGTCTGGCACACGCGGTCAAGAGATTTTATTTTGCTCGGTATATTGCCCCACACCGTCTGTTGGCAGCAACATTTCCTACTCGCATATTAAAATGTCACTTTTCATAAATATCTCTCTCCCTCTCCTTCTCCCTCTCTTCCTCTTCCTTCTTCTTCAGTTTTTGTATATTTTGTGTTTTCTCTTGAACAGTCGGTATGAACTGGTACGAAAATTCAGCACTTGGAACTTCTAAAATTCTAGTTCATGTGATTAAATGCGGATGGGTTAAGTGGATAATTGAAGGACTGAAATTGAGTGTGGCATGAAAACAAACCCTGAATAAATTATATCCTCTGAGAATTCCTACCTTAACCATGTCCCTTATTCGCTTAGCAAGAGAACAATGCAAGTACAATTCTTAGATAGTTATGTCGCTTCCTGGCACCAAATAGGGACGTCCGAAATTAGTGAGTTGCATTCGTTCAGCGGCTACGCTGGTGTCTCTGCAGCTACATAGGAGAATCGATTTTAACCACTGTTTGGTAAACAAATGTAGTGGCTACTGAGATCGAAAGTTTTCTGTAGTTTCTTTAATCAGCACTGGGTATCCTAATATACAGGTAACGGTTCACCATTGGTCTTTTCTTTCTAACCCTTTTCCCCTTATATACACACATCCACTTTCGAGTTCAGCACTACCACGTATATAGGAAGTCCAGTCAGAAGATTTGAGTTTGTTCCGGCTAAGGCGCTGCTCGCTGAAGAACGCACAAGCCTATGTGTAGGGCCGTTTGATTTCACATCCCAACGATGGAGAAAAACTACCACCTTCTGGGATACAAAATGCAAACTACTTACGGGAGTCCCCTCAACAATAAAACACATCCAAACCCTACAAAATAAAGTCATCCGCATAGTTAAAAACCACATGGTACATTTCAAATGTACAAATTCACGATGATCTAAATTTCCATCCAGTAGCCCAGTACTTCGCCCGCATCTCTGAAAGATTTTTCAACAAGCTTCATAACCTCCATTTTCAACCGACACTCTCATTAGGAAAAAACACTCATCCTCATATAAACCGCATCCCCTCCAGATTCCACAAAGATAAATTCCGCCCTCCGTAACTCCAATTATACCCTCACATCATAAGCCCCATTTCGGCACTTATCTGTATTTCACAAACCAACAGCAAAGGCTTCTAAACACCTCACACTGATTTTCTATTGAGGAGCCCAGTGGGGTCACCGTCCTTATTTTTTACTGTGCTTTATATATGCATTATTATATACCAAACAATTCTGTAAAGTTGCTAAGTGGCTATGGACACTGTATCAGAAAAGTATAAAATAAAAAAGACTTACGGGAATAATCATCTAAGTAATTGACGCACCGCTGATCAGTAAATAATCACTCAAGACCATGACCAGTATTCACTCATCGCCTACATCTTTGTGCGGTGAAACCTCTCTCTTTGGCGTCCATTAGAGTTTATTACAATTGTACTTCAGCTTCTGTTTCAATGATTTCAATTTCGATCAGGTTTTCATCCAGTTTCCCTGATTTTTTTCAGCAAATATGAGATAGTCTTTTGTTTTGCTTCTGGTCAAAAATGTAGCTTCAATACTGTAATGAAACGCTAATGTGGCACACGTTCTTTTATTTTTTTATTTTTAATAAGCGTTATTTTTTTGATCGCATAAACGTAAAGATCATTAGTGACTATGTATAAAATTCTTTAAAGTGCATTAAATAAATTTTCATCTTTTAGAAAGTTGAAAACATTATAAACATAAGATTTTTCAGTTATTAAACGTTTTGTTGATTTCTTCTATTGCAAATTGTGGTGAGATTATTGTTGGGAGATGAAGATACCTATTTTGTTAGCAATTATATAAAATTAAATCTGTAGTTTGTTATCGTTTCAAATACGTTTTCGGTTACTTGAGAACGAACATATTTATTTTTGAAATGTTGATAACCACACTTTGTTAGAACTTTTATTCATTCTTTAACTACATATATTAAAAGAGTTAGGTGGGTATTCTAGATCTCAAGAAAACATGTTCAGATTTTTCTTCTTCTCTTCTCCATGCGTTATATATGTTTGTGACATATGGAGTAGACGAAAATAAATCCAACGCGGAATGTCGCCTTCAGGCAAAACCTTTCGTTCCCCTCAACCGGCTGGTCTCTGTCTCTAAACGACAAAGGAATTTGCTTTCTTCTGCAGAATGCCGTATGGAGACGGGACGATTTCCGTAAAGTCACACGTTTCTGCCTACAGGCTACCGTGGTGAAGCATACATTTTAAAACTAGCGGTACAAACTGTAATTTTTCATGCATCACTTGCGATTAAGAAAGCTACACTTAAAGCAGTCTGAAAATAAATTATGCTCCTAGAATTTTGTTTAGGCTAATGACTTTCCCTGGTAGAATTTTATATCTCCTCAAAGTTTTTTGGAAGGAAAATTTTTTCCACGCAAACTTCGACCGCTTGACCTGTGAGAACGGGCGTCCAAGAAAGATTTCACCAGCACTATCAACAACTTGACCTTTCCGTGTATGAACTTCCACGTGGTATTAAAAGAGGGTAAAGCTATCTGAAAATAAATTATTCTCCCAACGTACTCTCTATTCTTCGCTCTTTTAATTGCAGTGTAAGCAAATTATAGAATTCTGTCACGAAAGTGCAAACCTCTACGTTCAGAAATATTAAAAATGTATATTAATCACTTACACTGTGGGAAATTTTATATCCGTCTGTGAGTTCTGCTGTGAAAGCAATCTTCCCCTCGCAAGATTGCTGGACTCGACCTATGAGCTTGAAATTTCGAGGTGGATTTCCCTCGCTATCCATAGCTCGCCCCCCTTCCGAGCCGTGAACCTCCACATGTTACTACAAGAGAGTTTATAAATATGCAAATACATTATTTCCCCGATATTCTCTCCATTCTTTGCTATTTTAATTGCAATGTAAAGAAATCATAGAATTCTGTCTCGAAAGTGCCAAAAGCCTACATGCAAAAATATCAAAAATCTATCTATTTCAATCACTTAGACCGTGGGAAATTTTATATCCTCCTGTGCGTCCTGCCGTAAAAGCAATCTTTCCCTCTCAAGATTGCTGCGCTCGACCTGCGAGCGTGGGCTTCCGAGGAAGATTTCCCTGGCGCTATCGACAACTGGCGGTGAAAGCCTCGCGCTGTCATCGACTGCCATGGTAATAAACGACCTCCCGCGCGGCTGCTGGGGCTGCTTCCCACGGCCTGTCAGCCGCGCCATGCCGCGCCGCGCCGGCTGGCCCCGCCCCGCCCCTCCCCGCCCCGCCCACCGGCCCCGCCCGCCTCGCCCCGCCCCTCCCCGCCTCCCTTGCCCGCTCCGTCCCTCCGCCCCGCCCCGCCCCGCCCCGCCCCGCCCCGCCCCGCCCCGGCCCCCCGCCCCTTCCCGTCCCGTCCCGCCCCGGCCCAGCCGTCCCGCCCCCTAGGCACTCTCGCCGCCTCCGCAGAAGAAATCGTTACCTCCCCGCCCGAGAACGACGGCCCGCTTCCCGCGCGGCACGTTTTGTCTAAATTTGGAGCGGCGCAGGCAGATAAATGAGCTTTGGCAGGCAGCGGCCGAGAGGAAAAGCTCGCTGTCTCCTCTAACTTGCATATTCTGAAATGCACATTATTCAATAATTTCGCGAAATTTGATGCACAGTATTAGCACATTTATTGTGGAAGTCTATCTTCTCTAGTCGTCCTTACCAAATTTAGTTCTTCTATTTATCCTATTTCTATACCTGTAGTGCTATAAGTCGACCCGAATATACATGCTCTTTTGCGTAACCGTTAACATGGTAGAGAGGTAGTCAGAGAGGACATAGTTAGACACCAGAGAAAGTTATTTACGAGTGGGTCGTGAATCACGTCCCGTACGGGAACTGCGAGTATATCAGGTGGGTCTTTTAACTGACGACTTCAAGAAGCTAAATACTCGAAGTCAGAGAATGTTTAGTTCCCTTAACGTTGTTTAAGAATTAAAAAAATACAAAATACGAAATAAGAGTTATATGACAACAATCTTGATCTAGATGTGCTCAATCCACGATAAAACGTCTAGATTTCTTGATAGAATCCTAGTATACAAATGTCGTACAAATAGACTTCCATATGTAATTGAAAACTATATTATTTACATCATATGGAACACTTTTTGTTGTTACTATTAAACACTGACCGAAAACTCATATCTATAAAAAAGTTTATAAACAGCAACACGTGTGTTAGACACCGGCCTTACTAATTCATTTCAAAGTCAAAGACTTTCTTTTCTCAGTGTCTTTAATTGGAAAAAGATAAGTGTAAACTTCACATCTTGTCGCTCATAAGCCCTAGAAACTTCCCTCAAAAATTCTCATTATTATTTAACACGTGATTTGTGCTATACATCGTCGTCGAAAACCTATCTTCATTCTTCATATCACCAATGTTGCATTTCGATTACTTCCAACTGATATTAAACATCGTATCCATATTTCTACAATTCCAGTTGCATTCTAAAATTGCAGCCCTGAAACTTGGCACATACTTGGTGTAAGGTCCGATAGTAGGGCTTCAACTACCTTTAAGGCCGGTGTAGGGGGCAAGGACATAGATGGAATTTTGAACCAAAAACAGCGATTAAACGGTAAAAATTGCTATCCCGATGTTCCGTCTCTTATACGATCAATCACAAACCTCATACAGTTTATTTGGGTACAGTACGTGCGGAAACATTATATTCTCCTTTTAAAGAGGAATTGTTTTTAATAAATCACCCAACTGCATGCTATCCTTCTAGTAATACAATATTGAGCTGTGAACAATAAATCAACAAAATGGATCAAAAAATGTCTTCTAGTAAGTTTATATAGCATATGCAAGACAAATGTATAGAAAGTATAAGGAAATTCGACAGACATTATAGGCAAAAAATGACGAGAGTAGCGTCTAGCGTTTGTCATATTATTTTCCTGTGTACTTTATGAAGCCTATGACATGCACGCTGTCAAGATGAAAGCAAGCATACGTCACACATGCATACGAGATGCGTAAATTAAGTGATGAGACTCCTTCCCTAACGTTCGATCTGGCAACACTGGGAATATGGGACGGGAAGGGGCGACAGGTGAACAACATCTGATACGCCACCAGTACAAGTTTGAACTTTCTGGAATTGATAGGTTGTCCGTAGCATCGTTGTTCGCAAAACAGTTTTTTTTTCCTAGTGCGTTCTAACAATGAGTGACATTACTTTCGAGCAACTAAGGGCTATCGGATTTTGTTTCAGCCTTGGGCATAGTGCAGCAGAAACTTTTCATAAAATGTGGTTGGCCTATGGCGACGGTGTTCTGTCGAGACCTCAAGTTTTTCGGTGGTTTAAGGAGTTTTTAGTAGGAACATCGCATTTCGCAGATAAACATCGCTGCCGATGGCTTTCATCTTCAAAGACCGTTGAAAAATGATGACAGAATCCGGGATTTTGGCGTTCAGATCGCCGATTGACGGTCCAAATGATTGGGAACGAGTTGAATTTATCTCAAGTTGCCGTTTATCAAATTCTGCTAAGATTTCTTAATATTTGCGCACTTTCCTGGTCCGATGAAATTAGCTCTCTGGGCGCTGTATCCGAAACTCCATACCAGGCGACCAATCCCAATAAATTTTGGGGCATCCACACTTATAATCTCTTGAATTTCTTTATCCGAATACTATTTATTGCGTTTACTGAACGACATGCATTTTTTAAAGTAATTATTTCATTTCAGCACTATTCGGTTAATCAAAATTCACTCAATTGATTAATGAATCTAGTCCATCACGAAGTTTTCGTACTTTCCAGAAATAAATTTAACTTCGCCAAAAAAATCCTGCTCGCGGCTTTACGTTCGCCTCCCCCTGCGACAATTCTTTCTGTTGAAATTTTAGTAGAAGCTTATCTCTTGACATAGCATAGATGGCATAGATTAGCATGTTCTATGCTATTCTGCTCTTTCCCTATTGTAACATACTAAGTTATTTTTTCTTTCAATATTGTCCTATCATACAAGATTTATTTATTAAATTTACAATTGAAAAATCTTTTAAATAATTAATTGAAATTATCTCTTTTTTCACTCATAGTAACGTCTTATATACACCCAACGACACGTTTCTTCTCATATTTACTCTGAAATATACCATCTTGCTATTGTAATTCGTCAACATATTGTATTTGAATTTATTTCTCATTAAATATCTTGTAGGTACTTTTACTCGTTTAGTATATAAGAAAGTAAAACGTAATTGAAGTGTCAGCTGAAATGTTATATACTGTTCAGGTTGACAAAGCAAATGATGAGTCAATAATGGACAACTGAATCCAGAGTTCGAAATATGAGCTGTAGAGGAATTAGGACTGCTCTCAAATTGATGGCTGAATTGGATTAATTTGTGACCTTTGCTGAATGCGTTGCCTTAGATGATGCTTTGTGCACCCTTCAGTACACATGAACTGAAGGGTGCGCATTTCCCTGTTTTGTTTTACATAAAAACACAAAGATATTATTTAATTCATGCCCTAATTTTTCTGCAATACAGCTGAAATGTTTAAAAATATGTAATGAAAAACCGTTTTTAAAATCATAGAAATAATTCAGACGTTTATATTATAGCTCACTCTTTATTGCTCCTACCCAATTATTTGACATATATGATTTTATCCTAAAATGCCGTGATTTTACTTTGGATTAACGGTTATTACTTACCTAGATTGTAATTTCTGTATTCAGTAAATAATTAAGGAAAGTGAATATGGTGAAGATTTGCAAGGTTTCATCATCTCCACTGCCAACTAAGCTCTTCCAAAATGCAACGAAAATTCACGAAGATGCAGCCGTTAACGCTGCGCGCCATTCCGCCAGATGGCGCAAATCCAGAGCCTTCCTCCTTGACAAAGTTTCTGCAGGTCGTATGAACTCTGACCGCAATTTATCCAGCCCACCTCATTTCCAACTTCTTGTGTGAGCTCATCCTCTTGGAAGTTCATCCAACCTTAATTACACCTAACAGTCCTAAGCCAACATTAACTAACTTTCGCCCGCCCAAAGATCGCCCACTCGTCTCCCATTGCACTAACGAAAGTTGACGGAGTTCTCCTGGGGCGTCGAGCTGTACAATTTTGATCCGGCGAATTCACGATGACTTCCGGAATGGGTATGGAAAGAGATGATTTCGAGTAGAGCGCTGGAAGAAAGTCTCTGGAGCTCTTTGCTCCATGACAGAGGTCGGAAAAATTAAAAAAATCGAATATTATATTATATATATTTCGAAATTATACAGAACTGTTTTGGCTATTTATCGCTTTTAAGCCGCCATTTTATTTAACCATCTCGAGACACAAGCATCATATCTCGTCTTTACATTACGAATTTTACACCAACTCTCCTTTTCTCTCTTGGCCGACCTGTTTCTACCCTCTTGCAAAGGTATATTTAAAATTATTTTGGTCATTCTTTCAGAATCCATCCTGGTACCATAACATAATTTTCTTTTTAAAAACATTATTTAAACCCATATTTTTTATTTAATCGCCGTTTAATCGGGCCGGATCTTACGCAATTAATAGTTGTGATCTCCTTCAAACTGTTTTCAATCATGTGAGAATTTTCAAAGAATGTTTGAATCAGAGACATACTCAACTTTATCAACTTTATTAATGAGCTTTGAATGAGTTAACCATCATTTTGAGATCCGATGCAATGTGGGCAATCAAATTTATAATTTTAACTTTTATCAACATTTTTATATGTAACCAGTAATATTTATTATTTAAATATAACCACTTTTGATCCTAATTTGTTTATTAAAATATTAAATTACAGTTTTTGTGATCTAACTGATCATACAGCACGATTGAGAATGGTGTCCATCACATTAAATAAATTATATCAATTACTACTTTCTTATTGTATACTTATACATGTTCACCCAATGTTTTGATGCAATACTCATTTACAGAATAGAGACGTACTTACATTATCATATACATGTTTCTATTTTTGTATTTTGGCTAATCTCCTGGCAAAATCACATTCGCTCTATGCTGCAGTAATTAAATTTTCTAACCACTTCACACGGTTCTATAAGATGATCGATAGGTGAGTGAATGTGCAACTCGCGATAACAGATATAAATTTATTGCACATATTGAAGAGTTAAGCGCATTGAGTGCTTTGTCCTTCACGGTATAAAAGGACAGGATTGGCGTTTGTTTAACACCAGCAATCTAATCTCGGCTGCTGAATAACCACGTTCCAGTTTTGTATAATCAAATCGCAGGCGGTAGAGGCGGACTCGTGTGTATTCAAACACAATTTGCTTATTAAATCACAGAGCTTGAAATGAGAACGCGATCCCCTCCTCGAAAAGGTATTAGCTTATTACAGGCGAGCGCATTTAAAAGAGAATTCAATTCTTTCCGGATCGAACACTAAACCCAGAATGAGGCAAGAGTATATTCTTGATAATTACATTACGGTCGCAGTATTGTTTGATATTTACTGACCCGAATCCACGTTTTTCATTCTAACGTTTGCAAGAGTAACATGATTTCTTGAACATCGAAGTTTTTTTTATAAAGAATCTCCATGCACATATAATTAAGTTATGGGGAAGTTAATGTTATTTCTGTGTGGTGCTTCCGTAGGAAAATCACAGACAAGAATATGGAAAAAGAAAGGAAAATGTGGCGGCTTCACGCACTTACTAAATGGCAAGTGATGTGGGCTTCGAATCGATTATCACGGCAAGACCTTTGGATAAACAATGTATTTATTTTTACAAGATCAAATGCTTCTACTTTCAGTGTACTGAATATGGTAGTTCATGTGTGGAATATTGAAAGAATAAAATAATATGGTATATTTGTCCTCGTAATTTAATATTTCCCTAGTGACTGTATTTCAAATGCATTATTTCGAATCGTTTTATTACAGTAAAATAGGTTCGTGTTGTGGAAAGGTATTGGCTACAGTTCCATCAATATGCATTAGTTTTATAATTAACAGAAAAATAAATTATATTTTAATAAGTTATGCCTCTTTTCAGGAACAATTTCATGGACCGTTAAGTGCGAAGAATGCTGATCTAATAATGAAGCAAACTCAATACGCTGCTGGTAAGGCACCTTTCTATTATAAATAACATCTGTGAGACCTAACCGAAAGGCGCAAACTCTTAATTGAATATAAATATTAATTTATAGTTTGTGTTTTTGTAAGTGCCAGGGTAAGTTACATGCGTGGACCCAATGCGCTCTTATCTTCCTCTCCTTGCAGTCATCACAATGCATCTTGAATATTATTTGTGTGTTCTCCCGTGCGGCAGGCTAAGGTGCTTTGTGATTTCTGCTATAATATTCTTCAATTCCCCAAGCGAGTTCTACAAGGCGTACTTCCAAGGCAGTGTTGCGTTGGTCGTGGTATCTACACAAAACAGAAGTTCTTTAACGTGTCATATTGTATTTGTGTACTTTCCCGACAGAGAATTTGTGTGTATTTGATTAATTGAATTTGTATATGTTTTCATGTTTTTGTTCGAAACCATATATTTTTGTGGCTCATTTTTGTTGGCATGATATCCCGTTACATCCGAACGTGAAATGTTCGTTAGGACGCCTCCTCACTGATATATGCGGAATTTCAGAATAGTTGCA
The DNA here is from genome assembly GCA_017312745.1 of Gryllus bimaculatus. Taxonomy (NCBI): domain Eukaryota; kingdom Metazoa; phylum Arthropoda; class Insecta; order Orthoptera; family Gryllidae; genus Gryllus; species Gryllus bimaculatus. Next base: position 346,046 of record BOPP01000101.1, read on the forward strand.
TGCTCTCTTTATAAATATTCAGTTCACTCAAAGCCCCTCTTTCCATGCTCCTGAACAATTTTTTCGTCTTCAAATTATCTGTATAGAGGCAATGACAACGGCATATACATTTAGGATATCAGTTTAATATTAAAGACAATACTTCATCTGTAATACTAATAACTATTGTTTTTTATCTCTTACAATAATGAACAAGTAATGAATGAACATGCAATGTATGAAAAATATATCTCTTTTGCAGATTTTCATTTAAAAAAGTAGTTGATTCCCCTTCGAAATCAAGTTTTTCAATGTTCAACTGGAACTCGATACACATCTCTATTGGAATTACTGAATGTACTCCAAAAAATACATAAACGTAATTTTTCTCGCAATAGCTCTCACGTCGTTAAAATTTACATTACTGGCGATTTATAGTATACTTTATTGCATTTGAGATTAAAAATGATTCAAATGATTTTTAATGAAGTTTCTCGAAAACTCAAAAGGTTTCTGTGAAAAAGAGATCAAAGTTGTGCATTTTTAGAAACGATTAAAAGCTTTATTTTCTCGTAAACGGCTTCAAATATTTCAACGAAAATACTCGTTTGCATATATGACCAGGTTTTACTGTTCTATAGTATTCTTAAAGTAATATTTCAGTTCCACCATTAGGCGACCAAAATATTGAGAAAATGTGAAACATTTACTTTTCAGGGCAGCTGGGAAGAGGGTAGGGCAAAACCGAAAAGCTAGCCTAGACTGAAGAGGTTAGAAAATTATTATGAAAAAGTATATGCCATTCTGTAACACCACTACTTCTCCGTTTGTTCGTCTACAGGAACGGCGATCTGTCACAACTTGGAGTGACTTTTTTGCACTCAGTCACGCTGAAAACCACGTCAGCATTGAGAACGAATGAATTTCGAAAATCAAGAAGTTCATGTTGAAACTGTGCTGGCTCGCGCAACCAGCTCCTCACAATCCTTGCTCTGACCCGTTTCTCCCACCCCCGAACTCTCCCTTGCTTTCTGACCGTGAGGGCTCACGATTCCAGTCCCAACAATGAGTGATTTTTCGGCATTAGCCATGAAGCAGGTCCGCATTCATCCACTGCCTGGAGGAACATTCTAGAAGCCAACGGCTCTCATCAGAAATTCTTCGAGGTTTCTCCGATCATTATTAGCCGAATATCGGAATTTTCCTTAACAAAATGTCCCCCGAACGGGTGGGGTGTTATTCTTGTTCATATTTGTTGCCTCCCCTTAAGCTTCGAGTTTATCTATTGTGGGCAATACTTCACTGGGGCTAGAGAGAGAAACTAGTCGTGGAGTCATTCGATTTAGCTGGGTCAGATCTTACGATTTAGATGGGGAAGAACACCGTTACCTCTCAGCTATAAACTACATCAAATTTGCATAACTAATAACGAATGTAATTGACGTACTCCGAAATACGAAATTCTAACTCATTCCTTCACTCTCTCTAGCGCTTATACATTTCCTCCTGCCCGTTCCCGCCCGCTGCTGTCCTTAGTGCATTCTCTGCGACTGTCTGCCTTCCCACATCCTCATTCTCTCTCCTCCTCGCCTAACTCCCCCTTCGCAACTCACTCCTTTCCACACCTCCACCCGCCCATGAAACCTTTCCACCCCC
>BOPP01000101.1:347934-366891 GCA_017312745.1 Gryllus bimaculatus
CTCCCCCTCCCTCCCTCTGCCACTGACTCTCTCTGCCTTTGCCTCTCTATCTCTGAGTCTCTACCTCTGTCTGTCTCAGTCTCTGCCTCTCTGTCTCTGCCTCTCTGTCTCTGCCTCCCTGTCTCTCTGTCTCTGTCTCTGTGACTCTGTCTCTCTGACTCTGTCTGTCTCTCTGACTCTGTCTGTCTCTCTGTCTCTGTCTCTTTGCCTCTCTGTCTGTTTCGGTCTCTCTGTCTCTATCCCTCTGTCTGTCTCTATCTCTCTATCTATCTGTCACACATACTCACAAACACTCTCCCCCAGCTACCATTCTCTCCCACATACAACACACACTGACGCTTACGTCCCGCTCCCTATGCCTTCACCGCGTCCACAATCCATGTGGTTCCTACCGCTTTCCCTGCATCCCACTCCTATCACACTCCTTGCCCCTCCCACCACCTCCTTTTCCCCGCACCCACCGCCCTTCCCTCTGCTCCCACCGCCATCTTAACTAGCTCCACCCTCCTTTCCGGCGCTCCCACCCTCCTTCTCTGAAACTCTCACCCTCCTCGCTGCCTGTGCCCTCCTCCACCTATTCCACCACCCTCCCCGTCGAATAATCTACTCTCTCTACCGTCCCCATCACCTACTCCACCTCTCACCCCCATCCACCGTCCTGGCTCTTCGCCCTTCAACGTTCCGCCTCGTCATCCTATTGTTGCTGTTCCTAACATCTCTCTTTCCCCTCTGTCCTTTATTCTACCATAATCACCTAACCCTTCCAATGGCGCCCACCACCATCCTCACCGCTTTCCACCCGAGCCTGCTCCCTGGTCTTCTCTGCGTCCCCTCTATCCAATGTTTCCTCCCGAGCTGTCGCCCCGTAGTGTCAGATCCCTCCTCCCTCCCCAATTGAACCCCGTGACTATTGCCCCCACTGTTCCTAACTCCATCTTCCCCGCAACCCATCCCCGCCACAGCCCCTGTCGTCTCTACCTGCCATCTCCTTCCGCCTACCCCTCCGCAGTCCAGCTCCTCTGCCACCATCTTCTCTTCTACCACTACTACATCCACCTCCGTCTCTGCTTCCCCGCACCGCCTCCCCTCCCCTTCCCCGCTTCCTGATTCCCTCCCTCCTCCCTCCTTCGCCGCTTCTGCCACTCTCCCCTCCTCCCGCCACCGGTTCTGCGCGCGGCCTGGCGTAAAAAGCCGCTTTATCTAAACGGCTGCTCCTGCAGAGAGCTCCCGTCGAGGGCCTCCGCCTGGCGCAGACGTTCTAGATTGCCCCGCGCCGCGGCCCAGGTACGCCGCTCGCCCACGCCCACGACCTCGCCGCCATTATCTGCCCGCTCCCGCGGAACGTAGATTCCGCGTTAAGATCTCGTCGCGGAGCCGTGCGCGCCAATGGAACCGCAACTGATGTAAATGGCGAAAACACAACACTGCTCCGAATGTTGCGGAGTGGACTTGATGCTAGTCGAAGATGAAAAGAAGGGAGCCAATAAGGTCAAACGGTCTTGCTTCGGGCTCTGCGAGAATCAACTTGAGGAAGGAAACTTCTGTAGGATAGCTGGCCGTTCCGAGAGGTACTTGGAAAAGAGAGGCAATTTAACAAGTTACGCGTACACCCATTTTGTGACGAAATATCTGGACGGGAGTCGGGTCAGAACAACGATTGTTTTGTTACCGCTTTTTATTCGCTTGGTGCGGTCAGGAATTAATGGAGGCGCTCTAAAAAGAAAGTGTTTCGTGAAGTTGTCATTGATTTAAAGGTTCCGGCGAAATAACTAATATAAAAATGTAATTCATTTAATGAAACAGATCCTTCTTTAACTTCATTTCATTTTATTTTGAAGGCCAGTTATTTCCAAGCACAGATTCGAAGGTGGCGAATTTCCGATACAAGCTTGCCAGCTAAGTTGAATTCAGGCGTCGTTGGAGGAGAATTCCAAAGGCCAGCAGCTCTGATCAATAGTTTTTCCGTGGTTTCTCCGATCGACTGATGAATGCCGGAGCAGTACCCTTACAAATGGGCCACGGACCGCGCGCTATATTTCCCTCCTCTTCCTTGTCCTCCCGTCAACCATTACTTACACTTCTGCACTACACCGCCACATGTTTCGGGGACCGGTCTGGAGCTCAGAGCTTGTCCCGGCTGGGGTGGTGCCTCGCTGGTGGGAAACACTGGTTGGAAAAATAACGCTAGCCGACAGTAGGTTGGCCCCGTATCTCGCCATTCTCCGGAGGAAGGCCACCGCCCCCTCCTGAGCAAAACATACACCACATTTTCCGGGACTAATTTTGGCGAAGCGGCTGTTGACGCCCCCGGAGTCATTAATAATCAATGAATCAAAGAATACGTCTTAGGTATTCGGCTTTCTTAGCGTCGATAAGAAGGTGATGCGGCGGCGATGGTTTGACGGTTAGCATACTGGACTGTTATACCCAAGCTCGCGGGTTCAAACCCGATCGAAGCCGATCAGCCGAGGGCGAAAAAATCCTTTGTACGCGTTCTTTCGGAGGGGAAGTGAAGCCGGCTGTCCCATGTTAGTAGATTTACGTGCATGTAAAAGATCCACAAGCCTAAATTAAGCCTCTGAGATAAATTAAAATCGCATGTTTCGTCGCCCAAGAAATACCACCTTCCTCTGGTAGTTGGTGAAAGAAGTGTAGCGAAATTTGCGTGGTCAGACGGAAGAGCGGGCCTAATGGCCCGAGTCTCGCCACGTTAAAATAAGGCAAAATGCAATTCAATACAATTCAATTCGATTCGAATTCGATTTCGATTCGATTCGATTCGACTCGACTCGATTCGAACTCGAATTCGACTCGATTCGATTCGACTCCGATTCGACTCGATTCGACTCGATTCGATTCGACTCGATTCGACTCGATTCGGACTCCGATTCCGACATCGATTCGACCGATTCGACTCGTATTCGACTCCAAATTCGACTCCATTCGACTCAAATTCAATACCAATTCATTCAATTCAATTCAATTCATTCAATTTCAATTCAATCATTCAATTCAATCAATCAATTCAATTCAATTCAATTCAATTCAATTCAATCAATTCAATCAATCATTCAATTTCAATTCAATCAAAATTCAATTCAAATTCAGTTCCAGTTCAGTTCAGGTTCAGTTCAGTTCCAGTTCAGTTTCAGTTCAGCTTCAGTTCAGTTCAGGTCAGCTTCAGTCATTCAGTTCAGTTCAGTTCAGTTCAGTTCAGTTCCAGTCAGTTCAGTTCAGTTCCCAGTGTCAGTTCAAGTTCAGTTCAGTTCAGTTCAGTTCGTTCCAGTCAGTTCAGTTCAGTTCATTCAAGTTCAGTTCAGTTCAGTTCAGTTCAGTTCAGTCAGGTTCAGTTTCAGTTCAGTTCAGTTCAGTTCAGTATCAAGTTTCAGTTCAGTTCAGTTCAGTTTCAGTTCAGTTCAGTTCAGTTCAGTCAGTTCAGTTCAGTTCAGTTCAGTTCAGTTCAGTCAGTCAGTTCAGTTCAGTTCAGTTCAGTTAGTTCAGTTCAGTTCAGTTCAGTTCAGTGGTCAAGTTCAGTTCAGTTCGAGTTCAGGTTCAGTCAGTTCAGTTCAGTTCAGTTCAGTTCAGTGTCAGTTCAGTTCAGTCAGTTCCAATTCAGTTCAATTCAGTTCAATTTTTCAGTTCAATTCAGTTCAATTCAGTTCATTCAGTTCAATTCAGTCAATTCAGTTTCCAATCAGTTCGATTCAGTTCGATTCAGTTCGATTTCAGTTCGATTCATTCGATCAGTTTCCGATTCGACTTCGATTCGCTTTCATTCGCTTCGATTCGCTTCCGATTCGATTCGATTCGCTTCCGATTCGCTTCGATTCGCTTTCGATTCGATTGCTTCCCGATTCGCTTGATTCGCTTCGATTCGCTTCGATTCGCTTCGATTTCGCTGTCGATTCGCTTCGATTCGATTCGATTCGATTCGATTCGATTCGATTCGATTCGATTCGATTCGATTCGATTCGATTCGATTCGATTCGATTCGATTCGATTCGATTCGATTCGATTCGATTCGATTCGATTCGATTCGGATTCGATTCGATTCGATCGATTCGATTCGATTCGATTTCGATTCGATTCGATTCGATTCGATCGATTTCGATTCGATTCTGATTCGATTCGATCCATTCGATTCGATTCGATTCGCAATTCGATTCAGATTCGCATTCACGATTCGATTCGATTTCGATTCGATTCGATTCGATGTCGATTTCGATTCCGATTCGATTCGATTCGATTCATTCGATCGATTCGATTCGATTCGATTTCGATTCGATTCCGATTCGATTCATTCGATTCCGATTCGGATTCCGATTCGTTCGATTTCGATTCGATTTCGATTCCCCGATTCGATTCGATTCGATTTCGATTCGATTCGATTCGATTTCGATCGCAATCGATCGATTCGATTCGATTCGATTCGATTCATTCGATTCGATTCATTCGATTCGATTCATTCGATTCGATTCGATTCGATTCGATTCGATTCGAATTCGATTCGATTTCGATTCGATTCGATTCAATTCGATTCACATTCGATTCAATTCGATTCAATTTCGATTTCAATTCGATTCAATTCGATTCAATTCATTCAATTCGATTCAATTCGATTCAATTCGATCAAATTCGATTCAATTCGATTCAATCGATTCAATTCGATTCAATTCGATTCAATTCGATTCAATTCGATTCAATTCGATTCCAATCGATTTCAATTCGATTTCAATTCGATTCAATTCATTCAATTCGATTCAATTCCGATTCAATTCGATTTCCAATTCGATTCAATTGATTCAAATTCATTCAATTCGATTCAATTCGATGCAATTCGATGTTCCAATTCGATTCAATTCGATTCAATTCGATTTCAATTCATTCAATTCGATTTCAATTCGATCAATTCGATTCAATTTCGATCAATTTCGATTCAATTCGATTCAAATTCCGATTCAATTCGATTCAATTCGATTCAATTCGCATTCAATTCGATTTCAATTCGATTCAAATTCGATTCAATTCGTCAAATTCGATTCAATTCGATTCAATTCGATTCAATTCGATTCAATTCGATTCAATTCGATTCAATTCGATTCAATTCGCATCAATTCGATTCAATTCGATTCAAGCGAATTCAAGCGATTCAAGCGATTCTATCGATTCAAGCGATTCTATCGATTCTATCGATTTCTATCGATTCTAATCAGATTCTATCGATTCTATCGATTCTATCGATTCTATCATTCTATCGATTCTATCATTCTATCGATTCTTATATCGATTCTATCCGATTCTAAATCGATTCTATCGATTTCTATCCGATTCTATCGATTCTATCGATTCTATCGATTCTATCGATTCTATCCGATTCTATCGATTCTATCGATTCTATCCATTCTATCGATTCTATCCGATTCTATCGATTCTATCGATTCTATCGATATCTATCGATTCTATCGATTCTATCGATTCTATCGATTCTATCGATTCTATCGATTTATCCATTCTATCGATTCTATCCATTCTATCCATTCTTCTACATTCTATCCATTCTATCCATTCTATCCATTCATCCATGCTATCCATTCTATCCATTCTAATCCATTCTAATCATTCTATCCATTCATATCCATTCTATTCCATTCTATCCGATTTCTAATCCATTCTACCATTCTATCCATTCTATCCATCTATCCATCTATCCATTCTATCCATTCTATCAATTCTATTCCAATTCTATTCAATTCTATCAAAATTTCTGAAAATTTCCAAAAAATCTATCAATTCTATCAATTCTATCAATTCTATCCAATTGATCAATGTCTATCAATTCTATCAATTACTATCAATTCTATTCAATTCTATCAAATTCTACAATTAAATATCAATTCTATTCAATTCTATCAATTCTCTATCAATTCTATCAAATTGCTATCAATTCTAACAATTCTATCAATTTCAATCAATTCAATTCAATCAATTCAATCTATCAATTCATTCCAATCAATTCATTCAATCAATTCATTCAAATTCAATTCATTCAATCAATCATTTCAATCAATTCATTCAATCAATTCATTCAATCAATTCAGTCAATCAATTCATTCAATTTCAATGTTCATGCAATCAATTCATTCAATCAATTCATTCAATCAATTCATTCAATCAAATTCATTCAATCAATTCAGTCAATCAATTCATTCAATCAATTCATTCAATCAAATTCATTCAATCAATTCATTCAATCAATTCATTCAATCAATCATTCCAATCAAATTCATTCAATCAATTCATTCAATCAATCATTCAATCAATCATTCAGATCAATTCATTCAATCAATTCATTCAATCAATTCATTCAACAATTCATTCAATCAATTTCATTCAATTCAATTCATTCAACAATTCATTCAATCCAATTCATTCAATCAATTCACTTCAAATCAATCATTCAATCAATTCATTCAATCAATTCATTCAATCAATTCATTCAATCAAATTCATTCAATCAATTCATTTCAATCAATTCATTCAAATCAATTCAATTCAATTCAATTCCAATTCAATCAATTCATCAATCAATTCATCAATTCAATTCAATTCCAAATTCCAATTCAATTCAATTCAATTCAATTTCAATTCAATTCAATCAATTAATTCAAATTCAATTCAATTCAAATTCAATTCAATTCAATTCAAATTCAATCAATTCAATTCAATTCAATTCAAATTCAATCAATTCAATTCAATTCAATTCAATCAATTTCAATTCAATTCAATTCAATTTCAATTCAATTCAATTCAATTCCAATTCAATTCAATTCAATTCAATTCAATTCAATTCAATTCAAAATTACAATTCAATCAATTCAATTCAATCATTCAATTCAATTTCAATTCAATTCCAATTCAATTCAATTCAATTCAATGCAATTCAATCAATTCAATTTCAATTCAATATCAATTCAATTCAATTCAATTCAATTCAATTCAATTCAATCAATTCAATTCAATTCAATTCAATTCAATTCAATTCAATTCAATCAATTCATTCATTCAATTCATTCCAATCAATTCATTCAATTCAATTCAATTCCAAAATTCAATTCAATTTAATTCAATCAATTCATTCAATCAATTCATTCAATCAAATCATTTCAATCAATTCATTCAATCAATTTCATTCATCAATTCATGCAATCAAATCAATCAATCAAATCAATCAATCAAATCATTCAATCAAATCATTCAATCAAATCATTCAATCAAATCATTCAATCAAATCATTCAATCAATTCAATCAATTCAATCAAATCAGATGATCACTGGCAATTCGAATGTTTTGCCACCACGTGTCATTTTTGTTCGATGGCGAGGATATGCGTTAGCATACTATACCCCATGACGATCATATTGTGACACTGGTGGCTTTCAGTGGTTCGAAGGCAGTTTCGATTCACATTTAATATTGAATGCATCACAGATGCAGTGCTCTAGGAAAGTCTTTCCGCAGTAGCATCAGTGGCTTGCAACAGTAATTATGTTGGTAGCACGAATTGCAGATTGTATCAAATGAAAATGTAAATTGTGTACTCACCACAATCATAACAGATACTGGAAGGGTTGTACCCTTTACGTGTTTCCCAGTAATCTGGTTGCTACGAAAATCAATGCCATTTTTAATGTCAGCTCCTGATTGAGCTCTGTACGGTGAGACTTTCGTGGCGAATATTACAATCAACTCCAACAATCCAGGCACTGTTTTAGAATGATCGCAGTGTTCTTTGCATTTACCTGCATTACTTACACAGTCGCAATGCACCAATGCATTCGCGGTAGCCAGGGAATACAAATGGGTGGTGAGGCACACCACCCATTTGTGTTCACCGATATCAGAATATATTACCATGTAGTTAAAGGAAAATATTCTATATTTAGTAACTAATAATATAACTATTTACCAATAAATTACAACCATTTTCTGCACGTGTATGTAATAATGTCAGTTTTTCTATTTTTCTTATTTAAATTTATTTATAGTGGCATCAACAACTTAGATGTTAGCAGCTATTGAAGGTATTATACATTAGAGTTTGATTACAGAAATGTTATTTTACCAAAATGAACATGCAGATTAATTTTACATCATACTTACGAATACTAAATTAGTATTTAGGAGGGATATATTTCCATAAAACAATGGAGTAAAATTTAAGTAAATATATTGATAACCTTAGAAAAGTTGATAATTTTATCTTGATATTTTGATGAAAGTAGAACAGAATCATATTTAAATTCAAATACCTGCATCTGATCTTTGTATATGGGGTACACTTTGAATATTTAATCGAGATAAGTTTCGTATTGCAAAGTTCACATTCTGAAGATATGATTTCTGCTGAAGGTAAATATGGCTTGGTTTTGAATACATACATATTATTGAAAGATTTACTTGCTCTCTTCGGCCAATTTTCATACCAATATTTAACGAGCAAAAATGTTGAAAAATAAATATTGCTGAATTTATGAGTGCGCGAAAAGTTGTTCCTCGAAAGGTTTAATTGTGATAGGTGCTTTCCCAGATATCTTTAATGTATTTATTTCGGCGATGTAAATCAGGTTTATTTTCGTCACCGCAATTTCGGTTTCTATATGAACAATTTTATTTCCAATACTTTCAGTTTTTATTGCATGTTTAGGATATATAATATATGAAACACGAAAATGTCCAACATGTATTATATTTTGGTCATTTTCCGTTTTAAAATTCTTTCCTCGCAGAGACAGATGAACAAGTTATTTTTTCAAAGAACTATTTCAGCATTTACTATGTTGCTACGATTGAACAAGTGTAATCTACAGCGAAAGATACTAATATGATTGACATACTGGTAGGTTTGGATCTAGGAAACACCGGAGTTTCCACGAACCGATTACGCAAGGCAACAGTTTCTGGTTGTTTTGTAAGCTTGGAATAAGCGCCGAAAGACGAAACCAACACTTAGGTCAAACACAGTGGAGCCGATTTTGTCTGAAATATCGGCCGACCAACGTCCAACGAGGAAAACCAAACTAAACAGTTCGTTTGACCGCCGATATTTTTGGCCTCCTTTCAATAAGATCGTTTTCATTCACTATGAAGTCATTGGATTTTCGTCTATCATGTGTTTGCATGAATTGGCACATCGGACGGAAATATCCAAAGTCTACTGACAAACATTTCGGGCAAAATCGACTCTTTTGTGACAGACGCCTTAGAGTTGGGAAAGGAAGATATAATTAAAGCACCAAAGGATGAAACAATAACTCCTTATCTAAAAGAAGAAAATGGAGTGCGTCGTTAACACCTTCCCCCATTGGGATATAACAGTTAACAGGGAGCCATCATTTTGGGCTTGCATGCTCATTTTGGGAATAGATTCCTCCTATTACGTTGGAATTGAAGCAAAACGGAGAGAGTATCCTCTTTCCTAGCCACCGTAATCTCACTTGAGAGTTCAATTGGAAACCGAAACAGTTTCCATTGATCTTCAGTTGGTCGGGCGATAATGGTCTACGCTCCATTAGAATGAAGCCACAAAGCCCTTATTTAGTGTGAACGTTTTTGTGCAGTTCAGATATTGATTCAAGTTATCACATAATGTTACTTTCTGTGTTTTTTTACAGTTCTTGGTAAAATATGAATGTAAACAAATGTGAATTATTACCAGTAATTTGCACTAGTCTTAACCTGGTAAATCATCATCTCGAGAAGTGTAATGGAACATCATCCGAAAATGTAGAGTTTACATCAATTTTACGAATCGCTATACAGTTTATCTTTTAAATTTTAATATACATTAATTTTAATGCCAGTAGCTTTGAATTATTTGCTTACTGCTAATATACCATTTTTGCGGTTCGTAGAAAAGTTATATCTTCGGTACGAGATATATTGACGATCATGTTAACACAATTTTGATTTTAAAATATTAACGGATATGATAGGAAATGTCTACCATAGCAATAACAACTTAGCCATTTCATTTCATGAAGAAACTAATGCTTCAGGCAAACTAAAAGTAAAGAATCTATTTAGCATAAAACTAGTCATACTCTACTCACAACAAATACTAATCCAATTTGTGAATGCGATATGCATTTTTAGGGAGAGAAGGTATAGGATCTAAGAATTTACACAGAATGTCAGTAATAAGGACTAATGTTAATTGAGACAATACTATTGTTACATTTTCAATTATGGAATGAAGTTGAAAATTTAATATTGCAAATCATGCAGAAGCGGTTTCATTAAGACTACAAAAAAGCCAATACCATCCAAATGCAAAGTCAGTCTTTATTTCATCATCTTCGTTTCCACGAAAACGTTTATAATTTACACAGTACAAAAGACGTGTAAGGCAAAGTTATCCGAGTTTGTGATGTTTTCCTGAGACATTTTCTTAATATTTTGTGGTGATATATATAAATAACGCTTTTGATAAGTTAACATTTATCAACAACATCTATTAAACCAAACTGCGGTTCTGTAACAAAAAACGTGTAGGCCATCGTTTAAAATTCGATAATGAGCATGTTTTCTAAAGTCGCGTAACAAGAAAGGTAAAAGCTAGAATCCTGTTGAATCAGAATAGGAGTTAAATTTTGGACTCCCCAAAAGCTGTCACACCTTTTATGAGTGTCTCCCCCGACGATTTACTAACCCTTCAAAATTCCTGTAAAGTATATTGGAGCATATTAGGCTTCTCAAAATTGCACGTTTTGGCGTATTTCTGCCACCATTTATCTCAAATGTTCTTGATGTATTTAAACAGTGCGCATGTCATGTATACTGTATTATATTATTATATTTGACATATTAATTCTGCCACACGGAAACAGCCTAACCCCACTCTCTTCCTTATCAATCCATTTCCATAATAAGATGGAAAGTTGTTAAGGAAACGTGTTTATTTGTATAAATAATATTTAAAGGTAACTTCCCATGTACTTCTTACAGAATATCACATTTAATTCAGAATTTCTAATTTAATTATCACATTTAATGAAAAAAATTGCTCCACCTCTAGCTTTAGCAGAAATATGTGAGGGAAATTGATTATGGATTTACCAGAAATAAATGCCGAGAAGTATGCTTTTGGTTTTGTATGAAAGAAAGTTATAGAGTTGCATCCATGTGAAATATTTAAAAACTTTCGTGGGAGCCTAGATGAAGAAATAAAAATGTTTATTGCTTTGAAAATGTTAAAAATCACTTTAAATTTATACGTGTTCTGCCAACTTAAACAAATATCTGTCAAATTGTGAAGCAATGTTAATGAATGAATTTAGAAACTTAATTGCTGATCAAAATATTTCTGCTACTCACAAACTCTCATAAAAACACTACGATTTCAAAGTTCATTTTTAATTCATGTTTTCAAAAATTTATCGTAGTTACTTCTACAATTACAGGTATACATCATTTGTACTGCATTCCGGCAAAACGGTAAATGAACGGCTGCAATACACGTGTAAAAAACATCTTCGTCGGTGTCAAGCAACTATTAATACTTCTACTCGTAGTTGTTGCTGCGAGCGCGAATCTTCAATGTGTAAATGAACCTCATCAGTCGACACAAACCTGTGAACCGCAAACGTGAATAAAAGACGAAGGAATATAAGACTTCTAAGCGTCACGTCACAGAGGGCCGTAGTAGTAGGCCGTTAAGTATCGATAACGCTGGACCAGCAAAAATGGACGTTAAAGAATATCATATCCTGTAGATACGGTGTACAAAACGTGTCTTTAAGGTTTTGGCGTCAACATTTCGAGTTTCAGGCTCTAAAACACTTTATTTAAGAATTATTAAATTATGTAGATTTTAACAATGCTGTCCAGCGTTGGGGTTTGCATTTTAAATGAATATGTAGATGCGTTTTTATTTTATTATGCGTAAAATATTTTTACTCGGTCTTATTACTGCAAGCACCTTGTGTAACACACAGTTCTGTACTGTTCCTGGCCGTATTGTGAAATACAAGTGAATTGAACGGTAAATCACCAGTGTGAAGTGTTTTTACGGAGACGGCTGGCTTATATCTAGCTGAAGTAACTCGACATTCACCAGGTATTGTATATATTGCAATCATTTGTTTGACAGGAAAAGGAATGAATTCTATCTGGAGTGAAATATTACCCCGCCTTACCTCTCTCTCAACCTCCACGTCCCCTCTTTGCAGCCGTCTGCCTGCCTCGCCACCCGCGCACCGCTGTTCTCCCTGTCCCGCCCCTCCCGATGCCGTCATCCTGCTCCGCCTCGCCCTGCCTCGCCTCACCTCGCACCGCCTGGCCCCGTCTCGCCCTGCTTCGCCCCGCCTCGCCCCGCCTCGCCCCGCCTCGCCTCGCCTCGCCTCGCCCGGCCTCGCCCGGTCTCGCCCGGCCTCGCCCGGCCTCGCCCGGCCTCGCCCCGCCTCGCCCCGCGTCAACCCGCCTCGCCCCGCCTTGCCCCGCTCTCGCTCTCCTATCGCCCATGGCTGCAGTACCGGGCGCAGAGTCTCAGGGCATCAACGGACGTCACTACTGTACTACTGACGGAGAGGTTCTAGAGTTCTAGTCTCCGCGGTAGCAGGATTTTGACACTGCCTACATAGTTAAGTCAAATGCAACCGCTCTGTCAGGAGAAGAATGCTAGCGTCGGGCTCCTCTGCTCGGTATTTTCCCGTAATTTTCCGATCTACACCTGGTAAATTTCGGAGAAGTACCTTACGAAACGGGTCACGGACCGCGCGCGATATTTCCTTTCTCTTCCGTGCCCTATCCTCACCATCTTACGCGTACACACACAGTTACATACACTACACTATCCCACACACCGGAAGACCAGACGGGAGCTTAGAGCTTGTCTCGGCTGGGGCGGTGTTCCGCTGGTGGGAGACACCCGTGTGGGGCACACACTCTCGGAAGTCGACGTGTAGGTTGGCACCAGATCTCACCACCCAGCGGGAGAAGATCATCCACATTTCCCACAGTAAAAAATTACCTACATGTACTCGACTAATGACCTTAGCAGTTGACGTGCCCGGAATCACTAATCAAACAAACACTCAATAAAACAATCAATCAAACAATCGATCAAACACTCAATCAAACAATCAATCTAACACTCAATTAAACACTCAATTAAACACTTAATTAAACACTCAATTAAACACTCAATTAAACAATCCATTAAACAATCCATTAAACAATCCATTAAACAATCGATCATACAATCAATCATACAATCGATCAGACAATCAATCATACAATCAATCATACAATCAATCATACAATCAATCATACAATCAATCATACAATCAATCAATCAATAGTCGTATGACGCGGATGCCGTCGTATTTTGGCGCGTGCCGTCGCATGGCGCGCTCCGCCGGCCGCCGTGCAGCAGAGCGTCGTCGCATGAAGAGTAACGCGGGAACCCAATTCGCACGGGCCGTAATGCGTGCATTAAAGCATTTGCAGCCGCCGCCCGCGGCCCTCGCGCGGCAAATTGCATAACTCACGCTCTCTCGCACGTGCATGCATATGCATCATCGAAGGATGCTTTTCGTTTTCCTACAGAAGCAGCTCTAGGCAGATGGTTGCAGTGCCCACGCCCATCTCAACACACGAAGAACATTATAATCACAGATTAAAAAGAGTTTACTTAATCCCTCGGTGGCGTGGTTGGTTAGCGTTTTTCAACAGCGCGACTGTAGGTTCGATTACCGGACGGGACAAGACTATGACTAGAGACCGGATTTTTTATGTACTTGTATATTTTTTGACTATCTATCTACCGTACTCAAAATTGTAATATTGGCAAATATTACTCCTAACACAATATCCAATTTTTCTGTTACATATTTAGTACTATATTACATATTTTACGTATTTTGCTATTTTTACAAAATATTATTTTGATTTTAACAATTTTCTTGAATTGTATTATATATTTTATGAAAAGAAGTATTCAAAAAATGGCATTTTCCCCTACATTATTGGTTAAATATACGTGTGAAAAGTGTCATTGTCGTCGCATTTCACGACTTTTAATCTTATTTTCCGAGAAACTTTGGCAATCGCCGTCGGGTAACACTTCGATAAGAATGTTGCACTCAGCAGTAATAGCTGGTTGTAGTTTTCGCCATCGTTTCTTTTGTGCCGAGCCTGGCTCGAGATACGCGTAATCTAGCTTATCTGCACCTCGGCCTGGCTGCTAAGATACAGCCCTAAATAAAAGTACTAGATGAAGTTTTTACTATTGATGGGAAAGTTGTACGGTGCAAAGTGTGCATCAACGTGTGCTTTCCTAGTGATTTTAAAAAGTTTGTGTTGTTTTAAAAATTTGTTTAGGAATTTTTTATGTATGTAACCTTGTATTTTGCAACTGTGTTTTAAAATAGAGGATTTTAATATATTTCATATTATATCCAATTTTACATATTTATTACATATTTGTAGTTTTCATTGCGTGTTAATGTACATATTTTGACGTTTCATTCTTCATATTTTTCCGGGACCCAATTATAAATGTGCGTTTTCCTCGCAAATGTCCCTGTATCTATTGCTGTGTGACGACGAGGAAGCCCACCCTAAGGTTAAGAAGGTCAGTATATGCGAAGGAGAGATGTCTTCGTGCTAACCACTCGAACCCATGTTCGAGAGGCTGGATCACCGCTGGTTAGCCATGCCCCCTATCGATCTGTCGAGCTAATTACCAGAAAAACGTTTACTAGACTCTTAAATTGGATTATATGTACTGTTTAGAGTACATGAAGTAAAAGATTTTGAATTAATCTCATAAAAAGAGGTCATGGGATTTGACCTACATAATGTGACAAGTGCTCAAGGAATCAAAAGAAAAGTATAAAGGAAAACTAAAACATTTACGTTCTCAAATTTCACATTTCATAAGTCTTTATGACTTTAATTTTGTTGAACCGCGGTAAATCTGCAGTTTGCTTCTTAGGATGGAGCAATCTACCATTAAGTTGCTTAGTCTTAAGCGGTTATAGCGATCTCGTTATAGAGAGTGATATCGCTTCAAAGATCTTTAGTAGAAGAAAATATACCACTGGAGTTTAAGAATTTAGTTCAGGTTCGATAACTCTTTAGGTTCCAAGTTCGTTTACATGACGCCAATCACTGACATGAATCTGTTGGCTTTACTTTCCCTTCTAAGTATTGCCCTAAAATCCACAACCTTCATTCAGAGTAATGGGATGGTACAGCTATATTCTACAACCATTGCACCAACGAAACAGTTGACATATGTCTGAAGAAATCAAAATGAAATGCGTATTACTCGCGAAATGCTTCTTTACATCATTAAATGTAAATGTATCAAACAGTATGTGCCATCCTGTTTAACTGCTGGTTTTAAATATTTATAATCGATTACCAAGCGTTATTTGATATTTGATTATTTCTATATGAAACTTAATTTCCTATACTAGACGTTTTTTGGAGAGTTTTATTTCATCATTTTGAAAATAACCTTAATTTACATAGTATTAATTTCTCTCTCTCTCACTCCCTTTATAATTCTATTTCCAGTGTAATCATGGATATTACTATTCCATCAGTCGCCTTGATCAAATTGTAATTCTTTAAAAAAAAGCAAATTCTAATAGTCCATTATTATTTTTCATTTTCTTGAATTTCTTATCAATTGTCTCAAAAAGTTCATTTTAATTTCTAGTAATATTAAATATAATCCATACGATATGATTCTTGTTATAGCATTATTAAATTAACATCGCATAAATCACGAGGACATAACAAACACAACAGCTATAAACTAGTGAAGATTGCAAAGTTATATTTTATACAGGCAATAAAGATCTTACGACGTAGATATCTCAACATACCGAGAACAATTCTATGTCATCTGATATGTAAGGACCACTGTAATGGAAAACGTATCTTCTACATATAACAAGCACTATTAAATTTCACCGCCTAAAAAAGTATTCGTGTTCTCCAGCCAAGTTAATGCAAGACCGCACCAATAAAAACCTGCCAACGCTATCATCTACGCGCAACAGGTACCAGAGTCCCATATTTCGAGTAAACAAGTCGATAATTATCACCACTGGAGATAAATTTACCGAAATATTGCGAATACTAAAATAAAACTGCTAATGGTAATGAGTTACCATCTTGCAATTATTCCGATATCCTTGTGTTAATTAAAACTAAACGCACGCCATTACCTGGGCAGCGAAAACAATAAAATGTGCGAACATCGCCGCTTCGCCGAGACAGCGCCGCGTCGTGGTACTATTCGGAACTAAACGGCGCGGCTATCAGAGCAATGTGCCCAAATGGTGTAAAAAGCGAGATTTCATATTTTCAGCAATTTTTACTTGGAAAGATTGATTGATCGCATAATCGGTGATTCCGAACCCGCCAACTGCTAATGTCATTAGTCCTGTAAGAGTAGTGCATGTTTTTATCGGTGGAGGTGGCGGCGATCTCTCTCCCCTGAATGTTGAAATACGGCAAAGACCTACCCGTCACCTTGCAGTGTTTTCCCTAAACGGGTCTCTCTACCAGCTGAACACAATTCCAACTGGGACAAGCTATAAGCTCCCTACTAGTCTCCCGACATGTGAGGTAGTGTTTTGCATGCAAGAGTAAGGTGCGAAAGTAAAGGATAAAGATAGGACAAAGAAGAGGAAGGAAAGATCGCGCACGGTCCGTGGCCCGTTTTTCTAGAGTTCATCTCCAGCCTTCGCCTAGTGTTAATCGGAGAGTCCGTGGGAAACTAGTGATCAGAGGAACCGGTCGCCCGAAGTCTCCGACAGAGAGCGGCTGAATTCGACTAAGCTAGAATCAATAAGGTTGCCACCGGCGAGACTCGAACCCTGGCATTATTAAGTCAAAGGTACTGCGGTGACGCCAGTTGATACCCTGAGCCAATGTTTGAGCCTTGGTTACAAACCAAGATTGGGAAATTTAAACAAGCGTGATTTTTAGATCGATTATTAAACAAATGAATATTGTAATATTGTCGTGTTTTAATAACCTTATATATACCATATTGAATTTGGCAGTAGTTCATAGGATGCCATGCAACATTAGTACACTTGTGTGGTCATAAAACGTATTACCAAACTGATGGTAGTTTCTAAAATTAGGACATGTTATTTTAGAACATTAGAATTCAAATACATCTCAATAAATCAAACTAATATGAGTTAGGTAAAGCTTTACTTCCGTATTCAAACAAGTTAATCGCGTTTCTGTTGGCGCATGTTTTCGCCCACTTTGACCCAGTGTGCGTTCAGGAGGCAAATGGCGATGACGGGGGCGGAGGTAGGCGACGGGGTTTGGGCGGTGGACGGCGCGACGGCGAAAAGACACCGGCGATGTTCATTAAGGCGGTTTTAATTATAAACTATAAAACCTGTTATTCCCAGGTTGACGAGACCTCGTAAAGGCAGCGGCGGGAGCGGGGTTGGAGACACGGCGAAAACGGAGACGAAGAGGCGGACAGAACCGCTGCCAGAGGCGGAGACGAAAACGGAGGCTGGTGCGGGGGCGGAGGCGAAGGAAGAGGCGGCGCCGGCATCGGATGCATGAGGTAAGGGGAAGGTGAGGGCGGAGGTAGGACGGGGTGGAAGCGGAGGTAGGACGAGTTGGAAGCGAAGGTAGGACGGGGTGGTAGCGGAGGTAGGACGGAGCGGAAGCGAAAAAGAGGAAGGGGTGGAAGCGAAAGTAGGACGGGTTGGAAGTGGAGGTAGGACGGGGAAGAAGTAGGACAGGGTGGAAGCGGAGATAGGTCGAGTTGGAAGCGAAGGTAGGACGGGGTGGTAGCGGAGGTAGGACGGAGCGGAAGCGGAAAAGAGGAAAGGGTGGAAGCGGAAGAAGGACGGGTAAGAAGTGAAGGTAGAACGGTGTGGAAGCGGCGGTGGGACGAGCGGGAAGCGGAGGTAGGACGGGGCGCAAACGGAGGTAGAATAGAGAAGAAGCGGATGGAGGCGGAGGTAGGATGAGGTGGAAGTGAAGGTAGAGGCGGCGAGAACGACGGTGATAGAGGCGTGCCGTGCGCGAAGGGATTCGACGGGGATGGCAGCGAGACAGGTGGACGAGAAATGCTGACTACTGGGCGAAGTGAAGAAAGGGGAGTAGGCGAAAACGAGAGAGGAGTGAGAACGGAAGCAGAGGCGAAGCTAGAGTCAGCGGTGGCATCGAATGTCTGGGATGATAGGTGCGGGCGGTGGAAGGACGTGGTGGTTACGGAGATGGGTGGGGGTGGGAGAGGAAGACGGTGTCAGAAGCGTGAACGACGGGTAGGACGGAGGCAATGGACCAGAACTGCTGAATTCTGGGTGGAGGTGAAAGTGGTGGTGCAGGTGGAAGCTGGACAGGAGATGGAAAGGAGGCGTTCAGGAAGGGGAAGTGTGGGCGGTAGCGGAGGCTTTAGATGAGGGAAAGACCAAAGCAGGACAGGGAAGAATAAAGGTAGAGGTAATGATTGTGGCGGAGAAATGGAGATGGGATTGTCGAAGGTGGACGCGACGGTATTATTATTGGCTTGAGCTGAGGTGAATTTAAGGTAGAGCTTGGGCTGGAGTGGAGGTGGTAGCAAATGTACAGAAGACGGCGTACCAGAGGGTTGAGCTGGCGTGAAGTTTAGGAATGAAGCGGCGGCGCGGCAGACTTTGGAATTGGTGGCAATGGAGGTGAAGCAGGGCCGGAGAAGGAAGGAGGCAGGAAATACAGGCGGAGCGGTGGCGGGTGCGGCATCGGTGGAAGCGGATGGGGAGGGGGTGAAGGTGGCACGCTTGCTGAAGCGGGGCAGGAAACACAGGCGGAGCGACGGCGGTCGCGGAAGTATAGATGGAAGCGAAAGCAGGAGTCATGCGGGGTGGGAGCTGAACGAGGTCCCGCAGGCGGGAGCGCGCCAGGAAACAGAGGCGTGG